>VYXG01008674.1:225830-256101 GCA_013397235.1 Lanius ludovicianus
AATATAAAATAAATATAAAATATCAAAAAGTCAAAATATCAAAATATACAATTCAGATGCCATCAATGAGTTGGGAAGCTGTGGAATATCCATCCCATTGGCATCTGCTTTCCTGACTGGGAATATCAGACTCAATTTCCTTCAGAGGTGGCCCAGGGTGACCAGGGGGAATTTGGGGTGAAGGAAGAGGGGGGAGAAGGGATCCCAGCCCCAGGGATTGTCTGCTGGAGGTGGCTGGGAAGTGGAGGTGGCACTTCCATGGGATCAAAGCCATTTGGAAAATCAGATTTGCAGCAGGTTCCAAGGCAGAGCTCCAGCAGGGTGTGTGAGCAATGGACACGGGTGGTGCTGGGCACCCCATTCCTGAGAGGAACATTTATCCTCATCATCCTCAGAGTTATTTGGAGGAGACCTCCAGGGAAGGCCCTGAAATGCCAGTGGCTCTGTGGGAGAGAGGTGGGAACTGGCATTGGTGCTCCCAGCAAAGACCTGCTTTAAAGAGCCCCTGCTAAACCCAGCCCAGGCTTCCAGCAGCCAAAAGTCTGCATTTGGAGACACTGCCCAGGATTCCTGAGCCCCTCCACGGCCGTGGAGGTCCCTGGAGCCCCGGACTAGTTTGGGTTGGAAGGGACATTGAGGGCAGGGACACCTTCCTCTTACCCCAGGCTGCTCCAAGCCCTGCCCAGCCTGGCCTTGAACATTCCAGGGATGAGTTTTCCAGGAGTTTCCTGCACTCTGTGAGACCCCAGGTGATGCTGTCAGCAATATTTGGGGACAGCTTCTCATGTGTCCCCAACAGAAAATGACTCTCCTTGAATCCAGGGGTGCTGGCAGAGGAGCAAGTGAAGGTTGGGGCCAGCCTGGTCCATGCAGAGCTGTGCCTTGCTCATGGAAAACTGGAAAACTCCTGGGAAGATGCAGCTCAGCCCCTGAATTAGCTCCCTGAAGCTTCAAAAAAAAGGCCCTGAATAATGTAGGTAGGAAAATGAGCACAGGACAATCTGGCTGTCACCCAGCTTATCCAAATATTGCTATTTTTGGGCTTTGTTTGAGTTTCTCAGCGCCTCAGAGGCACTTCCTGAGATCCCGGTGGTTTTGATCTGGGACGCACTGAATAATTCCCTTTAAACAATAATAAAAGTGGATTTTTTTTTCCACGCTGCTGCCATAGCAACCACTGATGTCATAAATGTGGGGACATGACTTCATGGCAGCACCTGAGCTGGGGAGGAACCTCTGCCCCAGAGCAAATATCCTGTGGGATATGTGGAAAACTGAGGGAACAGCTTTCCATAAATTCCTTCTCCCTCTGCTGAGGGTGACCATCCCTTTCCAAGGCATCCTCTGGGTTGTCAGGAGCAGGGATCTCCATGCAGAAAGGATTTGGTTTTGCAGGTTCTGACCCATTCCCAGCTGTCCCTTGGGAAGCTGCAGAGCTGCACAAGTGAGGAGATTGTAAATAATTCCAAAGGGATAAAGGGTGGGACTGCAGGGGTTATAACCCAGTCCCTGCTCCCCAGGAGAGGGGAAATCTGTCCTGTTATATCAGGAACCTGTGAGAGGAAATGAGAAGTCATTTTGGGGGCAATAAGAGCCATCTGGGGGAATCCAAGCCACCACTGATGGCTGCAGCAGGAAAAAGCTCTGTGGGAAGAGCTCCCTGTGCTTCCCAGGGATGGCTCTGGGAGGGCTGAGCTGAGAGGCTCTTAGGAAGCATCCTGGACAAAAATAAAATGTTCTGGGGCATTTCCAATTCAGCCTGGAGGCGATCACTGTCTGCAGCCCTTGGTTCACTTCACCATCTGGCAGGAGGAGCTGAAATCCATTTCCATCAGAGGCTTTGCCAGGAGGAGGAATAAAGGGAAGGTGGGAGCTGGTTTTTCCTTCAGGCTCCTGCTGCCTGGGCAAGCAGGAGGCTTTGCTTGAGCCCGTGTTGTTATTGCCTAAATCTGCAGCAAGAAGCAAACCCTGAGGGGTCTTTGCTTCCCCACAGGCTGGGGAAAATCAGCCAAGGCTCAGAAAATCCAGCTATTCCCAGCCTGGCTGCTTAAAGAGTCTTTTCTTCTGCTGTGGAATTCTAAAAAATGACTCATTGGGGTTCAGTCCCATCAACAATAGGAATTTGAGGGCATGGAGCAAATCCCAGCATCCCAGTGCAGTGCCCTGGAGATCCAGCACCTGGGAAAGGGAGAAATCAGAGTCACACCTGGATAATCAGGGTGATTTTTAGTCCCCAAAAAGGCAGCTCAGATCAGCCTCTCTAAAGCTGCTCCATGTCCACGCACATATTTCACACAATATTTTGTACAACAGAGAGGGCTGTGTCTGCTGGGAGCCTGATTTTCCTGCTCATGCTGGTGCCTGCCAATAACAAATAGATCCATTTATAAAATCTCTGTCATTGTCACCAGGCAAGTTCCTGCAGGGCCATCGAGACGTGGGCCTCAGGCCAAGTTTTATTGCTCCTTCATCATCTCCCCCCTCCCCATGCCTGGGTTGTCTGCACCAAATTTTCAAAACCCATTATTCACATCAGCCTGGAGTTCCAGGGAACAGCTTTCCAATAGTTTGCAAATATTGTATTTGGAACAAAAGCCATTCCCCCTCTGCAGAAAAAATAAAGGGTGTGCGTTCGAGGCTTCAGCAGGTTCCTGCTGGGAGCTGAAAAGGGATTTTGCTGCTCTGTGGGTTTTCCATGTGGCAGTGATGGGCAGAGGAAGGAGCGGAGAGCCTGGAGGTGAGCGCTGGATGCTCTGGTGGTGCCAGCTGGGATCACGCAGAGGAGCGAGAGGTCAAGGAATGCCAAAAAAAAGCCTGCACGGGGCCAAAAAATGCCTCTGAAACAGCCTGAGAGGCTGAGAGGCTGCCCTGCAGTTATGAATGTCAAAGATCAAGTCTGTGGTTTGCCCTAAAGCCAAAACTTCCCCAGGCTGGGACAGGGAGGGCTCCTGATGGAGATCCCTGGGGAGAAGGAAGGGACAGGGACTGAACATCCTCCTGCTCCTCCCTGCCCTGCCACAACCGGATTTATGGGACAGAGAGGTCCTGGGCACAGCTCAGAGCGTGGCTGGTTCAGGGAATGCCCTGAAACAGCCTAAATTCCCCCAATTTCTCACCCCCTGCTGCACACAGGAGGGACTGTGCCCTCTCCAGGGCTTGGCACAGCTCCTCTCCCTCAGCCTCAGATCTGCTGGAAGATCCCCTTCTGAGCAGTGATTTCCATTCCCTGCCCCAGCCTTCCTCCTCCCTCCCTGGCAATAACAGCATTTCAGCCCCCAAAGTGGGACAAATGATGATTTCATATTTCCTTGTCATCTTTGAGATTAAATATTCTTAAATAAAAACACCAAAAAGCTTAGAGCAAGGGAGGGAATCCTCCAGAGGTCCCATTAATTCAGCACAGCCCAGAGATGTGGGATTACAGGGTGGGTCAGGCTCTGTCCACAGCGAGGTACAGGATTTATTTGTCCTGAAACAACGGGGTTTTCCTGAGCTGGTTTCACGTAGAAGCTTTAAATCAAGAGGACGTTAATCTGCTTTTCCGGTGCCTGCCTTTAATCAAAGCCTGTTGTAATTAATGTGCACGCTAATAACTCTGGAAATGCAGGGCAGGTTTGATGGGAAGAGTCTGCACAAATGGAATTTCAACCAGGAAATGCAGTTTGGGGTGGTTTGGGGCTTTCTGAAGAGCCACCAGGTGCTGCTCCAGGGAAGGAGCTGCACTCCCCTCGCACCAAAATGGACCAGTTAAATTCTTCCCATGCAAAATTCCACCTGATTTGGTGAATGAGGAATGCTGGAAAAAGGCAGGAGAGGGGGAAGGGGCCTGGGTGGGTGTTTCACCCCTCCACAGCCCCCTTGGGAGCTGCCACTGTGAAGAGGATGGAAAACCACCCTTGGAATAGGCTGGAAAGCAATGCTGACATCACCCCAGGAGAGTGCCAGCAGGGGATGCAGAGAGCCACAGTCCTGCCTTGCCATTAAATATTCCTTTCCTTAGGAGAAAAAAAAAAATAAATCTGGATGAAGAGAAATGCAGAAACTTGTTGAATTAACCCCGAGATTTAATGTCCAGCTGTTGTGGAGTTCACAGGCATAAAAGATTATTGAGCTCGGAGGTCCTTTGCCACAGGGACCAACATTTTCTGCTGCAAGGGGGCTATCAAGAATTGGGATTGTGTTTTATGGGGCTGATATACAGCCCCATAAAGGAGAGACAAGGTCTCTTTCTTCCCTCTTTGAGCAGCCAGTGAGTCACGCTGCAAAGCCACAATAAACTCAGCTGGAACGCTCAGGATTCCAAAGCAGCAATGCCAAAGTCTCCATATTATTACTATTAATTATTCCTATTATGACATTAATTTCTAAGCCATCAATCTCCACACTATTTGGGTACTGTGACTTAAATTTAGCTCCAAATTAGCATACATTAGCTAAATTAATGTAACATACCATATGTGGCAAAAACTAACGCAACATAATGTGGAATAAATTACAATAATTTAACATTGACTCTCAGGACTTGATGAGACTGTAAATCTTCTTTAAGAACTCAGATTAAAGCAAGAAACATTAAAAAGCAAATTCATTTTACGCAGGAACAGCCTTTGCAAAGGCCCTGTTTGGAAACACGGTTCATTTAGGGAAAGGTTTCATCCAATTTGCCACTTAATGGCGTTGCTTTGCAATGACAACGTTCCCTTTCACCCAGAGCACCTGCAGCGCTCTCCCAAGAATAATTCATTTGCTGTGAGTCTTGCAAAGCCAAGGAGCCTCAGCATCTCCGGGTTTTACTCGGAATGGGAATGAGGCGGGATAAATGAGAGAGCTCGGCCTAGGCCGGGGCTGCGCCTCGGAATTCCTGACTGCCGGTTCCCTGCCTGGATCATCCATAAAATCCCTACTGCCGGTTCCCTGCCTGCATCATCCATAAAATCCCTACTGCCGGTTCCCTGCCTGCATCATCCATAAAATCCCTGCTGCTGCCGATGCCAGCAGGGGAATCTCCTCCCTCAGGCTCTGCTCGGGGATCCACATCCAATTCCTGTCTGGATGGAGGTGCCAGTGGTGGTGCCTCCTGCCATTCCAAGGAGGATGCGACAGCTTCTTCCCACCCCGTGTTTTGTTGGAAGAGGCTCCCAGATTTAACAGAGCCATGTTTTTGCTGCAATAATCACACTGAGCTCCTGTGGAACCCTCCTCGCTGCTGCTGTGGCTCTTCCCATCCCCATCCATCGGATCCCGGCTCCTGCAGCACAGGGAAACTCTTCCCCCATTCCTTATCCCTCAGAGGGACATGAGCACAGGGAAACTCTTCCCCCATTCCTCGTCCCTCAGAGGGACACGAGCATCACAGGGAAACATTTCCTCCATTGCTCCATCCCTCAGAGGGACATGAGCAGCACAGGGAAACTCTTCCCTCATCCCTCAGAGGGACACGAACAGCACAGGGAAACTCTTCCCCCATTGTCCCATCCCTCAGATGGACATGAGCAGCACAGGGAAACTCTTCCCCCATTGCCCCATCCCTCAGAGGGACACGAGCAGCACAGGGAGCTTTGCTGCAATTCCTGACCTCCGGGAGGAATCCCAACCACATCTCCCTCTCCATGCAAAGCTCTCTCTCCCTGGAGAGCTGGACCTCTCCAGGGAGGAAGGGAGAGGAGGGACAGTGAAGACATTGCCCTTGGAAAATGCAGGAGCAGGTCTATTAGTCAGAGGAATCCATTACTCAGGATGATGGATGCCCTTTCCCACTGCATTGCTGGAATTAAAACCGGGATCTGTGTTGCAGCTCGCTGAGGACTCTCATTTACATGACAAGTACACAGATTCCAACTCCCAGGATTTCTGCTGGATTGCAGAACTGCTCTGACCTTTGGAAAGTTGCCCCTTTTTGGTCCCCACCCTTAGAAATCCCACCCAAAGGCCCCAAATCCCTCATGGCGTGAGATGGAGCATGAGCAGTGCTTCCCTCAAGGGGATGGGGTGAGTTTGGGGGAGCCCCCAGGGGTGTCTGATGGGATTTGCTCATTAGGGACAGCTCAGGGGTGGCCCTGAGATCCTAAGAGATGCTTGTGGGGAAGATGAGAAGATCGTGGTTCCCCCATGGATCATCCTGAGCCAGAATTTCAGAGCCCCAAACACACCCCAGAGCCACCAGCAGCCCAGTTCCTGCAGGCTGGGGACAGAAAACCTCTGAGCCCAAACAAAGGGGCAAAGCAGTTTGGAAAGCTGGCTCCAAGTGCACTGGAATAGGAGAAAATAGATGAGGAAGGTGAAATTCCTGGCCATGAGCTGCCTGCTGTCCATCCCCCCATCCCTCCCTCTGCTCACTGGGGTCCTGCTGAGGAGCTCCCACTGCAGGAGTAAATCCCTACAAATCAGCATCCATGGCACAGAACACCATGCCCATGGAAATTGCCATTTTCCTGCACAAAAAAAAAAAAAAAAGGAGAAAAGGGTTTTAAGCCAGGCACAAGGATGAAGAAAGCCTTGAGGTCCCGGGCACCACCCTCTGCAGGAAGGTGCTGATGGAGGGAAATATTATTTTTCAATATTAAACCAATCTTGAAGTGACTCAGAATGCAGTGGCAGTGGGGTAATTTAATCAACCAGCTCCAAATCATTTCACCTTTGGAGTAAGAAAATGCACTAGTGGGAAAAATCACAAATGAGATGTTCCAGGACGCCTGAAATCTGGTTTTGGGGTATTTTTACATCCCATCCTCTGAGATGTTATGACACAATGGCAAAATGTGAAAACACAGGGATTTTCTGGGCGATAAAAAATTGAAATTTCACTCACTCCTCTGCAGGCGTGAGCTCAATGTTATGAAGGAGGTTTTAAAGCTGTGGAGAAGGTGATGAAAGAATATTAATGATATTCTTAGATGAGCAGTAAAATACACTGATGCTGCTAATAAATTGTAGCTGTTTCCATGCCCCTTGGGATCTGGGATGGATACAAGCTGATCTGAGGGATAATTTTGGTTGTGCTTTGCCCGAATGGGGTGGAGGAGAAAGGTTAGAACTGGGGACAGTGGGTGTGCTGGGTGAAACTGAGGCATTCATCCCCTCAGAACAACGTAGCCCACACTACATTAGAAATGCAGGAAAGGCAGCTAAAACCTCCCAATTATTCATCAGTCCCCAACCTGGGCCTGCTTTTTATCTTGCAAATAAGATGTCAGATCTCAGGAGCCTTAATTCAGTCCCTGCTTCCCCAATTTGGTGGCCCATCCATAACGATTTGCCTTTAAATATCCCACATTCACCAATTCCTCCATTTATTGGCTTCATTTGAAACCATCCTGGCCATCTTCTTCTGTCGGCAGGAGATATGACAGAGGCCTTCCACCACGAGAATTGACTATAAAAGGGGCTAATAAAGGAATCAATCTAACATTATAGCACATATTTAGAATTAATTCTACCTGTTCTCCCCCCCTTGAGCAAGAGACAGCACCTAATAACAGCGGGATCATCCAGAAAGGTACAGCCTTTGATTTAAAAACTGACGTGTGGCAGGGTAATGGGATTAAAAATGAATTGCCATTCCTAATGGTTTCCCACAGCATCCATCTCACTGTCAGGGCTTCCCAAACAACACAGCCTGAAATTAGTCTGGCTTGTTTTAAGGCTCTTCCTAATGATCCTCTGAATGGATCTCTGCGATTTGGCAACATCATTTGAGAGTTAAATATCAGCTCATTTATTTTTGTTTTTGTAGTGATGGCACACGAGGGGTTCTACACTTCCAGTGGATAAAATAAACTGAATTACTGCGGGAGGAGCAGAGGTTTTGATGCTCTGCCACCATGAGCAGCCTGAGTGTGGGGCCACAGGTTGGTGGGGTCTTGGAGGAAAGCAGCTCTAATTTGGGAGATGGATCCTTTTTTCCCCCTTGAAGGGGTGTGGGAGGGGTGCAGGGCAGCTCCCTCAGCAGCCTGTGCCATTCCCAAAGGGATGTTCCTGGGTTTTGCAGCCTGCAGCACACCCTGACACTCCTGTTCCTATTTAAGTGCCCCCTGACCCCACCCCATTTCCTCGGGGTACAAACCTCGCAGGGGTGCTGGCAGAGGGAGCACATAAAACCATTCTTTTCCTTTTTTTTTCCATTTTCTCAAGTCCTAAAGTTTTCCATATCCCAAGGGAAATGAAAAGACCCCGAGGCTTTGATATTCCCTGGCACATCTCATGCACAGCTCCCTGGGATTCTCCGTGGTGCCACCACCAGCCCTGGGAACGGGGCAGAGGCGGCTCAGCTCCCTGGCACAGATGCCAGGCAAGAGGTGTGGAAGAAGAGACACCAAAAATAAATAAACTCAGGGCTTTCCCTTTTTTCCCCCTTGCAGGACAGATCCTACAGGCTCAGGCTGAGGGTGATTCATTCCCAGCCTGTGCATTTGGGTGCCACAGAAGTGTCCCAATCTCCCTGTGTCTCCATTTCCCCGTGTCCCCATCCCCTGCATGTCTCAATCTCCCTGCTCAGGTGACACAAATCAGATCCAGACCCAGTCCAACTCCAGCATTCCCAGTTCTGGGTACAGCCTGGGAGCTGAGATTCCTCTAATTTCAAGCACCACCCCTCTGGGTATCAGGGAAGACATTAAAGGAGCTGCTTTCAATTTCCATCTTCTAAGGGGTTTATTAATAAACACTGTGGGTAAATATCCTCCATCCAATTATGACAAACACCTTGAAGGTACAGTGTCCTTTTAAACAAACATTAGCTGCCTTATTAAATCCAAATTAAATGCTCACTGAGGGCCATCCATTGACAAAAAGCAGTTTCCCAGAGTAATGAGCGGGTCACCTCACCGGGGCATCGCCGCCCGACCTTGGCTTCCTGAGGGACAGCTCTGCAGAGCACACCAAGAGCTTGGCTGATGAATGGCTCTGGCAAAATGCTCTTGACCTTAGGAGACGTTCCAAAGTGATGAACACTTAATGATGAAAGGCTCCAGCAAGAGGTTGTTTTAATTCCCGGCCAGAATGTGTGATTTTCAGGCCATTGCCTGGTGGGGGAGGGAAGGGAGAGAGGAGGGGAAAATTCAGTGTTTGACAAAAGCTGCTTTAACAGGACTGCTGGAAGGCACTGGAGGGGCTGTGGGGGATGTGCAGGGCTTTCCTCAGCCCCTCTAAAATCAGGACAGATGGAACCACCAGGCTTTTCCTCGGGGTCTTTGGGGGTGCCACTCCTAACGCCTCCCCCCTCCTGGGCTCACAGAGTCCCCTGAGCTGTCTTTTTACTCTCCCAGCCTTCCATGTCCAAGGTGACACCAGCTAAAGCCCCATATCACCTCATCCCGCTGTGTCCTGCCACTCCTGACCCCTTGTTCCCAAATTCCAGCACCAGCCAAGGTGCCAGGGAGAGCCCAACCCCTCCTGAGCAGTGATTGCTGATGGTGCCATCTGCTCCCGGGGCTTGTCACCTGCTCTGACAGGGCCATTTGTTTTTGCCACTCTGTCACACACACCCCCTGGGCAGCCCAGCAACCCCAGTGCCTTTTCCTTGGCACCCTCAGAAAGTTGGGAAAAGCAGCATCGAGGTGCATCCCTTCACTTGGGGAAGGGATGGAGAGGTTGATTCTGAGCTGGAGATGAGACAAACCCTGGATCAAAACAACTTCAGAGGTTGGAGGCAGGCTGAAACCAGCCAGGGGTTCTGTGGACCCCAAAAACCTGTCAGTGTGGTGACATTAATGACATCACTGGGGTGGCCAGAAAAAGATGTGGACATTTCACCATCCAAAACTAAGGGATGAATAAAAACAAAGCAAACAAGAGGTAAAGGAAGGGAGAGGATGGCTTCAGTCTCCAGAGTGCTGCTGTCTGAGGGCTGGCTGGGAAATCAACAGAGGAGGTTAGAAAAGGGAAAAAAGAGAGATTTGGCTGGAAAAATCACTTGGAAGCACAAATCAAAGCCCCCACGGAGCAAGGCTGGAGCAAGACTTGCCAGCAGAAGCTGCAGGTGCCCACGGGCCAGGCTTGGTGGCAGTGTCAGGTGTCCAGAGCCCCTGGGTAAATGACACCAAAACACCCCCCACTCCCCCTGGGAACGTTACCCCTGCTCTCCTCATCCATGGGCAGCCTCAGGGACTGGGAATGGGACCTCTCAGGGGCTGGCTGGTACTGGTGTGACCCTGGCAGTGAGCCTCCAGCAGCAGCCACCAGCTCTTCATCCATCTCTCCGAGGAGAGGATTTTTTCCCTGCCTGCAGGAAGATGCATTGGTTCAATCTAAAGGCACAGCAAACACTTGCAGGGCTCCAGAGGGATTCTTCTGCTCTTTTTTTTTTTCTTTTTTTTTTACCAACTAATTACATTTAAACAAATTCTCACTCTTGAGCTTGTTGGGAAGTGTCAGCTCCTGTTTTTGTCATCTGGCCTCGCTCTGGCTGAGCTCGCCTGGCACTTTCATTAACCTTGCAGGGCGTTTTGCTTATGAAACAGCCAAACAAATGAACAAGGTGCCACGTGGCCTGGAGTTTCAGTCCAGCTGCTCTTTAATTGGCCTGTGCCCTGAGTTTTAAAGCAGCCCAGCCTCCATCCTGCAGGTTCCTCTCTGCCCTCAGCACAAAGATAACCCTGAAGAGTGACAAGATGCAGCACAGATAAAATTGGAGTGCCTCCACCCCTGTGTATGTTGATAAAATCAATCTCCTACACTCGGAGTGAGAGGCAGGACTTCACCTTACCCCAAGGCCTTTCATGAGGGGGAAAGTGAAGCTGCCAAGTCCTGTGGGGACATTTCATCCTTCCAGACTGGAGACTTCTAACTAAAAAGCTTCAGTGAAGACCTTGACTACCCCAAACCAGAGACCAGGAGGGCAAGAGAGAAGGAAATGGCTCCAGAGTCACAGGAGACAGCCTGGAAGGACCTTGAAAAATTATTGAGCTCATTTTCCCACCCTCCAGGCAAGATCAGCTTGGCCAAACCCTCTCCTGACAGAAGTTTATCTCATCTCTCCTCCTCAATTTCTTCTGCTGCTGTTTTAATCCCATTATTTCTTGCCACGAGAGCGGTGGACTTGTAAAATAAAAAGTGTTGAAGGCTCTTCCTCTCCATGGGAAATGTGAACATCCCAAATGATCTTTGCTTTTACAGAGTTCTTGCTGTTTTCTCCTGCCCAGGGGATCTCTGGACCCCTCACCGCACTCGCAGCTTCTTTCCACCCATTCCTAATCCTGCTGCCTGCCTTGGGTGCAAACCCTCCAGTCAAAGCCAAGAAAGGGCCAAATTCAGGCTGGTTTGGGGAGGTTTGGGATGCTGCAGTCCCTGCTCTGCCCACAGGGCCAGCACGGGTTGTCCTTATCAGAGGTTTCACTGCCACAACTGCTCAGCCCAGAGCTCCCCACAGAGATCACAGTGCCCAAGTTGGGCACCTGAGCTTTGACCACAGCAAACACCACCCCCAGCTCACTGGGAAGTTGTTTTAGGGAAGCCAAGAACCTCTGTAAGAAATCCTATAATCAAAACTGCTCAAAAGGACGGATTTGGGGATTATCTTACATTAACAGCAATGCAAACACCGCCCTCCCCCCCCCAAATCCTTTATTTTTAAGGTTTTTTCTTCAACCTTTTCTTTCTCACAGGTGTTGGACGGAGGGCTCTGCACTGTCACAGATGACATCATTAATTTGGGTTTCACAGAGCCTCCAGGAAGAGCTCTGCTGTCAGCTCTGCATGGATTTTTTTTTTTTTTTTTAATTTTAGCTACTAGACAAGCCAAGGAGATTTAGGAAAGCCCTGAGGGCATGGCAGGAGGACAGACCCTGTAAGATGAAGAGTTTGGCAGCCAGCTTGGGACGGGCACGCTCACGTGCCTCTCATACAGAGAGAGTTCAGCCCTGCTTTGTCTCCAAGGAGCATAAATCAGCCTGACACTGGGAACAGGAGCCATCCCACCCCTGAGAAAAGTCACCCTCAGCCCAGCAGCGCTGGAGCAGCTCTGCTCCAGCACAGAGAATTCCATTGCCCACGTGGATGCCCCATCCCTGGAAGTGTCCAAGGCCAGGCTGGACGGGGTTTGGGGAGTTCTCCTGCCAATCCACACCAAACAGCAGGAATTCAGGGTCTTACAGAGCAGCAAAGTGCTGGTTCTGAGCCAGGCAGAGCCTGAATCACCCCAACAGCAGTGGGGGAGAATGGTTGTGCTTGGGAATAGCTCAGGATTGCACAGAAGGGGTCTTTTCCCCTGAGATCTGCAGGAATAAGAGCACAGCTCCTCCACCTGCCTGCCCACACTGCCTGTGGCAGGGAAAGGGACACGTCCTGAGCCCCATCTCTGCTCCAGGAGGCTGGGATGGTGATGAAAACTGGTGGGAAAGCAGCTCACAGGGGCACCATCCTTCCTGCTCACCCTCAGGATTGCAGGCTGAGGGAAAAAAATGGAAGAAAAAAGGAAAGAAAAAGAAAATGAAAAGCATCTTCTGCTCCACATTAACCGTGCTTAGGAGTTTGTTCTTCCCAGGCAGCACCTGTGCTTGGAACAAACCCCAGCCAAGGCCGAGTGAGATGTTGGGCTTTGGATCTCGTTAAGGTGATGGAAAGCCAGGCAGCTCAGTGACACAGCCCTGGCTGTCTGTGCTGCTTTAGGGCTCCTGCTCGGTCTCTCTCTCAGCTTTAAGAGCTCTGATTCCTGACCCATGCCCCGGTTTTTACACGATGCCGTTTATACACACACATGTGCACGCTCAGTTTGTCTCTAAATCAACGCTCTGGAGCTCTCAAGAAGCAGCTCCTGGTGCTCCAGACAGCCCAGGGTTTGTCTTAAGCAGCTCTGCCCTCACAATTATCAATTTATTTCTGTTTTAAGTTTTGCTCAGCTCTGATACAAAAAAATATCCAGGGGGGTAGGAATCTTCCCTAACCTGATAGAGGATTCCCAGAGCAGGCACGAGGCTGCAGCTCTTCTGACTGCTGGGAAGCACAGAGCTGCCTGGCACAGGTCAATCCTAAAGCCAGGCTTTGCCCTGATATGGCCCAGCAGCCTGGCAAAGAGTTCCTGTGCTCAGCAGCAGCTGCAGGTTGTTTCCTGCAGCAGAACTGCTCCTTTTCCTGAGAGCATTCCCACTCCATCCCATCCATTCTGCTCTCTCCAAGGGGCTCCCACCCACCTGCCCCATCTCTGCCACCCCACACCCCCCTCAGGGCCCTTCCAGCACCGACTCAATGAAACCCACAGCGAGCAAAAAGGGTCTTGGCTGTGCTCTTCCCCCATCTCTGGGGGTCTGAGGAGCCCCTGCTCACCCCATCCCCAGCTTTCCCTGAGCCTCCCCTCTCTCCTCACCCCATCCCCAGCTTTCCCTGAGCCTTCCCTCTCTCCTCACCCCATCCCCAGCTTTCCCTGAGCCTCCCCTCTCTCCTCACCCCATCCATCCTTCAGCCCTGCAGGGCACCAGGCACCTTTTCAGGCTTGTCTCTTCCTCCTACACCTCCCCAAGTTGATTCAGCCCCCTGGTCTTTATTCAGAGCCAATTTTGGCAGTGGCTGTGTTATTTATTTCCCCCTGTCCCCAAAGAATTGTCCCTCTGCTGTCTCCTCTGACAGGGTTAAGCCTTTTCCTCTGTGAAATAAAGGAATTTTCCTGCCCTGGGAAAATAGCACTGATGGCAGTAGATCAGATCAAGCCATAATCCACAGAACTTAAAATGGGTTTCAAGGTAGAGAAAAGCTGCCAGAACTCAAGAAGCTCTTGGACAAGGATCTCAGGTACTTGGGATGATTTTTAGAGGGTCTTGTGCAGGGCCAGGAGTTGGATTTGATCCTTGTGGTTCCCTTCCAGCTCAGAATATTCCCTGATCCTAAACAAAGCCAGGAGATCTCTTAAAAACACCACCAAAGCAGCAAATTACATTTACAGACGTGTGTACAGACCTGCCAGCTCTGGGATTGCATTTTCAAAGCATTCAAGAGTGAGGGGGGAACTGACAGCTCGGGGCAAGCACATGAGACAGATTTGTGGGATCTCAGGAAAATCTCACAAAACCCCCACAGAACTGCAGTGCTGCAGTACAGACCAGAGCACAAAACATCCATCACCTGCTCCTCAGAGCACCAGTACAGCCCAGTAGCTTGCAGGAAAAGTCTTGCCCAGTTTGATGCCTTCTCCTTTGCAATAATCCCACAGCTGGGTCCTCTCACTGCTGTCAAATGCCCTGGACAGCAGCACTACTGAAAACAAAGTATGAAAGCCAGGGAAGAGACTGGGAGGGAAAAAAAAATGAGCAGGGAGCAGTCTGTTAATACCTGCCTGTACTGCCAGTGGCTTTAATCAGCACTAATAATCCCTCACCGTCAGCAGCATTTCCATTCACCCTCTAATTTGAAATAATTATTATAATAAAGATTCTATTACCAAGTGCTGGAAACAGCATCCCTGTCACTAAAACTGCTCTTGGTAATTGAGAACCAAAGCAGCAGAGGCTCTGTCGACCACACACACCCCAAAGAAAGAGAGCATGAAGTACCAGGCTGCAGAGCCCTTTGCTTGTCATAATCCATTTGGGGTTTCACCACACATCCTGCCAGAGCTGGGAATGCAGGACAAGCCAGACAGAGTGTAGTGGTTTTGTCCAGATCATCTCTTACTTCCTTATTTTACCTCTGTGACAGAAGAATTAGGAGAAAACAAAGCAGGCACAGACTTAAAATGAGTAAGTAAGAGATGATCTGAGCAACACATGGGAAGGGGAAGACCTAAAGGGGCAGAATATTCCGGGGAAATGAGGTTTGTGTTGATATTGTTCTGCTGAATCTGGCAGGAGGGTTGGCCTCAGCTCCAGCCACATCCCAGTGCGTTCTGTGCATTGATTTTTTTTTCCCTCATTTCATTCATTCCATCTTATGGAGGAAAATCCTGGGATCACAGGCTGGTTTGGTTTGGAAGGGAGCTTAAAAATCTTCCAGTCCCACCCTCTGCCATGAACAGGGACACCTTCCACTACCCCAGGTTGCTCCAAGCCCCATCCAACCCAGCCTTGGGCACTGCCAGGGATGGGCCTGAAAATTCTCTCCAAGCAATCCTAAAAACCCCAAAGAAATCCTACCGAGGTCCCTTTCCTTGCAGCCAGTGCAGCTCCAAGGTTCCTGTGCTGGAATCTCCATTGCAGGAGCAGGGTCTCATTAAGCCATGCAGGAAGAGAGGCTGTTATCTCACCAGTCAATTAATCAATTCCCCAATTAGGCAGCCCACTGATGAGGGTGAAGGGAGCTGGGCAGCTCAGGGAAGTGGAGGATGAGCTCAAGGCCTGCTCCACTTGCAGTGTTTGATTCTCAGGGCAGCAGCTCTGTGGGGATGTTGATTTATCTGGGGAAGGGAATAATTTACAATCCTAAAACAGGCAGGGCTGAAGTGGAAGGAGTGGTTTGCCTTTTCCCCCCTTCCAAGAAGCCTGGATGGAGAATGAATCCAATTAATCACATAAAAACAATACTCTGACACAAATGTAATTAATTTAAAACTATTAAAATATCAGGGGAAAGAGAGCAGGGGCTGAAATTTGCTCTCTACAGAAAACACTGGCCCAGGATGCCCAGAGAAGCTGTGGCTGCCCCATCCCTGGAAGTGTTCCAGGCCAGGTTGGACAAGGCTTGGAGCAACCTGGGACAGTGAAAGGTGTCCCTGCCCATGGCAGGGGGTGGGGCTGGATGGGCTTTGACGTCCCTTCCACCCAAACCCTCCTGTGATTCTATGAAAATCAAAATTTTGTCATTAAAAATAACAACAGAGCCAAATTTCCAACTAAAAGCCTTTAAGTGCTTCCCCTCACAGCACAGCAACATCATCCCAACATGAAGACACTTCATTCCTTTCCTTTGGAACAGCTCTGGAGCCCAGAGAAGGCAAAATCCACTTCAAAAGAGAAGGAATTTGGGAGAACCCAGAAGTCTCAGCTCAGTTTGAGCCTCCCCACAACCCCACCCCTGTTTCATCTCTTTATGTGCCACCAGCTGCTTCTCTTCTGCCTTTTTACTGTCCTTGAAAGTGGAAGCTTCAAGCTTTGGGTTGAAATTTATTATTGATAATAAAATAAATAAGCAATCATTGCAAAAAGCCCTAAAACACTTTCATGCTTAATTTAAATGCACCAATATAACACTTGGAATAATCTCCTGAATAGATGCAGGGACTGAGATCACGTAAAACAACATCAGCAAATTATCCAGTTGCCAAAGCGACTTCCTGACAATAAAAGGCAGCTCAGGACAATTTACCATTGTTTAACCGAATTTATTTATCTCCACATAATCGCAGCACAGCCCTGGGGGAAGCAGTTGGGGGGAAATAATTGCGAGTTGATTTATTTTGTATTTTGTTTGCTCGAAATTGGGATGGAAAATTAAAAAGGTGGAATATTTTATAGGAAAAAAAAAAAAAAAACCAACAAAACAACCAAAAAGTCATTTCAGAATAACTAAATCTCTTTGGAGGGAGCTGGTTTGCAGCTGCAAGGTGCCCACCTGGCTGGTTCTTCCTGCCTGGGGAGCCATCATTCCCTTTTCCCCAATGGAAAAAATCCATTCTTCCCTTCAATAAATCCATGGTTGCTGCTGAAAATCAGCAATTTTTATGGGAAGGCTATTTTCCTGAGAAAATGCCAGCTCAATCTGGAAATAGCAGAGCGAGCCCCACCAGTGAGGAGTTTGAAAAGGTTAAAGAAAGTCTAAAAGCTGTTTGGGAAACGCAGGGAAAAGAAAATGTGTCATCCCAGAGGCACTCGGAATTTGCCCCCCTGCCAGGCTTGTTTTGGAGGAGAAGCTTCACCTGTGGTGGGCTCAGCAGGAAAACAAAACATTTGGGGAGAAGAATGGAAAAAACTCCTCCTTTACCAGAGATTTGATGCATTCCCACAGCTGCCTCCGAGGGAGGCAGAGGAAAGGCCTGGGAATGCTGAGGTTTGGAGCTTTGGAACCCTTCAGTGTCCCAGATTTTGGCAGGATGGAAGGTCCCAGATGCCAAGAGCAGCTCAGCAGGTCACCAAGGCAAGGTCTCACCTGGCAGCCCCCACAGGCAGCCTGCACACGCTGTGGTGCTGAACCCAGGGCCTCAGGGAGAGTCCAAGATCACTTCAGGACTTTTTTCTAAACCCAGACTAACTTTAGGCTGAGCAAGACTCTTGTGGGAGTCCCAGCAAAGGAGAAGGCAAAGCTCTTATTTGGCAAAGTGCAAATAGGGTGACAACAGCAGAGGAAGATGAAAATCTGACCTGGCAATTTGGGGTGAGAATTTCTCCTGAGCTCCTTCCAGTCTGTCCTTGCACCTGAAGGAAGGGATGCTGCCAAGAAAGACCAGGGCAGGACAATCTCTGCCTCCTTCCTGGGATATCTGGGCTCTCCCAGACCTCAGGCCCTCCTGGATTTGATTCCAAAATCTCTACAGGCACAACCAAGTAGGACTCTGGGAGAAGCATTTTGCTTTCTGCATAAAAAGGAATCATCTTAAAACTCCACATTTCTTTTAAATCACACTTCAACCCGAAATATTTTGCTAGAGCCTTGCCCTATTGGTCATGCAGAGATTTCAACCCAGGAGGAAGTTTCCTTGCCTAATTCCCGTGTCCCTGCTGGCCTTCCCTCTGTCCCACATCCCAGCAAAGCCACTTGAAGACCCGAGGAATCCTCTCCAAACCCCTCCACCTCACTGGGGCATCACTTCTGCCACTCGGCCCTGCCTTTGGGAGCTCCGAGCTGCAAACTCTGTCCCTGTTTGTTGTTTTTTTCCCCTGTTTCCCATTTAACATCTTTACACATCAGAGCAGCCTCTTTATGGTGGATCCAGGAGGATGCAGTGGCTCCCTGGGCTGGAGCAGGAGCTGGTAGCCACGGGCCACCTCAAGCAAACACGGCCTGAGAGATCTCTTTGTGCTGCAAATTGTGCTGCTCTTTCAACTCCGCCTGCAGCTGAAGCCCAGCAGGAACACGGAGCCCAAATCTCCCAAGGATTCTCCCCTTCACAAGTGAAAATTGAAATTTCCTCGTTTTGCTTTCGTTACACTCAACTTTTAGTTCATTCTTTGGTAAAAATGGGAAGAAACATCTCATCACCAGCCTGAAATGGCAGCTGAGGACTCAATCTCTACATTGCTTGGGAGTTAATTATTCCACTAGATGGACCCGAGGGCGTTCCCAGCGTCCTGTGCCCCCCGGGAAAGGTCTGAGCAAGGACACAGCAATTACTCAACACCGTCCTCCAAGACAGGATTGCAGCATCCCAAGATGGAAAATCTCATGACAACTTCTTCCTTTGTCCCACATCAACACCAAATCCCCAGGGAAACAGTTTCCTTCGGTTCTTTGCTTTAATTAAGTGTGTGTAACAACAATCTAGTTAAATAAAGTTACAGCGAGACAGCCGAGCTCTGCTCTGAGCCCTCAGCCAGTGCTGGGCACTCTCCTCTGCTCTTGATTGACTGTGATACTCCCCAAAAATGGGGAAAAAAGGGATGCAAATTCCTAGCAAGCTGTGCCATCTGTCCCCCTGGCCACTTGTGCTGGAGGGTGGGTGTCCATCAGGCCAGTCCAGCAGCCCCTGCTGCTCCTGCCCAGTTGGTGTTTGTGCTCCCCAGCCCGTGCAGCAGTTACAGATGGCCTGGCTCTTCAATGTTTTATCAGCCTCTACCACCACCAAAAATCCCCAAAGCAGCTTCATTTCTGCTTTCCTAAATCTACTGGAATGGAAAGTTTACCCAGAGTGATTTTCAGCCAAGATGACTCAAGCCAAAGTCCTCAACTGAACTCACCTCCCTCTGCAGCACCAGAGCCACCCTGAGCTCTCTCTACCTTCAAACAGAGATGGGATGAAAGGATTCTGCTCTCAGAGGGCTCAGCTGAGCTCAGCTCATCCCTGCCAGTGCCTGGCCACAGCCATGGAGCTGCTGAAGCTCTGTCAAATACCCTCATGCCACAAATCCTGTGGCATCCCACAGCCCAGCAAGGAGGGGAGAGGTCCAAGGAGGGTCTGTGACCTTGCTGGCAGCCTCACTCCAAAGGGCTTTCCAGTGTCCTACAGAACTCCTGGAAAAACAGCAGCCTCAGAGAAAGCAAATCACTGCCTGATCCTCTGTCCTGAGCAAGAGTTAAGATATTTATAATTAACCACACTGAAATTAAAAGCAGCTTTGATGACCAGGCTTGGTTTAGCACTGGGCAGTCACTTGTGGGCTGCACTCCTGGCACTGCAGATGGAATCACAGCATTATTTAGGCTGGAAAAGGACCAGCCTAAATAAGATAAGGCTCTTAGATCCTCGGGTCCAACCTCTAAACCCTGTCCCCAAGGGCCACATCCATGTGATTTTTGAACCCTTTCAAGGATGGGGATTCCAGCACTTCCCTGGGCAGTTTGGTCCAAACCCAAGTGAATGGAATAAAAATTGTTGCTTCAGAGGAGATGCTCCAGCAAATACAGGAATCACACGGCGTGGCTGAACTCACCTTGATTCATCTCAAAATCCTCCCCAGCCCGATTTTTTCCACAAGTCTGACCCTTCCTTGCTGGTGGCTCCCTCCTCTAACCACAGCACACTCTAACTGGAATGTCACCCCCGAGGAGGTGACAGTCACCTCTCCCTTGTCACAACACTGCCAGTGACCAAAGCAGAGAGAAGGATGAATGAACTTCAAGGATGTCCAGTTTATTCCCTGCAACAGCTTCCCAACCCAGGCTCTGGAGAGGGAATGCTGAGGATCCCTCCAGGCAGGACTGTTTCCACAACACTGGAGCTGCTCCAAGGAAACTGGGAAAGGATGCACACACCCAATTCCTCTGTCCAGTTCACAAACTGAAGACATTGGCCCAAACTGGGTCCCAGGCACAGGTGCAGCTTCCTGGTCAAACCCCACCACAGGGAAGGCGCTCTGACCCAGGGGGAATTCATGGCTTTGGGCACAGGAAGCCAATTATCCCTTTCCTCATTTCTCCGTTCATTCTCACCTGTTCCTCCTGCCAGTCCTGGGCTCCTCAGTTCAATTAGCACCCTTCCCACGTGGGATGAGGAACAAGCCTTGGCAGCAGGGATTTAACCATTCCAAAGCCAGAAAAGATGGAATGAGACCTCCAGGCAAGGAAATGTCCTCTCCCCGGGTGCTGCTGCACGGTGGTTCTGCTCTCCTTGCTCACAGCATTGCTGCCTCGGCTGCAGAGCAGCTTCACTTCCAAGGGGCATTCCCAGCTCGAGGAAACGCTGGTTTTCCTACAGATTTACTGCTCTGCTCAGCTGACAGGAGCAATTACCTGCTTTGCTTTGTCACATTTGTATTACTGCAAACAGACGTTTTGATCGAGGCGCTGGGGAATTGCTGCACCATCCAGGCTTTCCTGAGATGACTGGAAAAGAAAGGAGTTGGGGTTTTTGTGGTTTGGTTTTTTTTTTTTTCTTCATTTATTTTGATCTTGACAGTTTGAGGTTCTGCCTAGTGGCTGCTGATAAATGGTAATTCAGTCAACCCCCCAGAACTCAATCTCCTGCAACCATCATCTCATATCTTGGGGGACACAAAAAAGATTGTCTGGGAAAATACAGTAATTCCTAGGGATGCTTGGATTCCTAAGGATGGACCCCCTAGGGATCCCAGGGCACCCCAAATCACCTAATCTTCAGATGTAATTTATATTTATGTACCTATAGAGCACCTGTATCTCTCCAGATGGATGTTAAACCAGCCTGACCAGAGCCACAAACACAACACAAAGCAGCAGAATTCCCTGGCTCCTCATGCCAGCCCCTGGGTATTGGTGTTTGTTTGTGTATTTGCTGAGTCTCTCGTGCTGAATTTTCCACTGGCTCCCACTCAGGTGGCTCCCAAGGGCATTAATTGGGATTCCCTTTGTGGCAGAGCAACCTGAGCCCCCGGGCAGGCTCAGCAGCCTCCATTTAGCATTCCAGAATGGCTCCACTCATCAGATTTTCCCTGGAATAATTAACCAGAATCTAGAACCAAGTGATATGGCCCAAGAAAAAAAACCAAACCAAAACAAACCACCTGCCCAGCTGGAGATGCAGCAGTGTGGCTGATTGCTGCAGGTTGCATTATAACCCTCCATCAGACTTTCTAATGATGATCCCAGCGCCGGCTGGGTTTGCACTCCTGGAATATATTAATGTCAGCTGCTCTGCCCCATTGCAGGCATTAAAAGCCCCGCTGGATTTGAGCTGTAATCCTTGAAAAGTGTAATCCAGGCAGGACTGGTCCACGTGTGCAGAACTGGCCAAAAAACCAGATTAAAGCAGCAGCATCTGCCTGGGAGCAGCCTTTGGAATTCCTGCGCTGCTCAGGCCAAGGAAATGAAACCCTGCACTGCTTTAATTTTCATTTCTAACACAAATCCTCATTTCTCATCTTCTCCCTGAGTTTTGGGGAGGATTACAGGGAAGGTTTTGGGCTTGCTTTCCCCTCCCCAGCACACAGTTACTCACTCACCCTCCTGGCCTTGCTCTGCTGGGTGACACAGAGGGTCTCACACGCCGTGGGCACGAGTCCCCCTCCCCAGCCCTGCTCTCCTGGAGGGTGCAGTGAAATCCAGCAAAAACCAGGGACTGTTTGCTTGGCACTTCCACATCCCTCCCAGGTTTTGGGCTGGCAGCAGGAGGGATGGCAGCCCTGGGAATGAAAACAGAACAGCCCTGGGAATGAAAACAGCCCCATCCTGCCGTGCTGCAGCGGCTGCCAGCAAGGACAGCTGCCCAAAGCTGTGGTTTCTCTCTCCTGCCCCGCATCCAAACCGCCTTGGCTGCAGAGAAACAGGGATGAGAGAGGACAGACTCCTGGAAGCAGACGGCACAGGATGGATTTGCAGCAGTTGAGGCTCCTGCTGGATCCAGGCAGTGCCGGTTGCTGCCGGGACCTTTAGGACCAGCTGCCAGCCCATTCAGACATAGAATGGGGAGCTCACCTTGGGAAGTGAGCGGGAATTGTGTGCCTGCTCCAGGTTTTGCCTCTCCCAGCTCAGAGGTGCTGGGCTGGAGCCCTGGAGCGAGGCTGCTCGGTTGTCTGAGCGTGCTGTCCCCAACCCCATCCCCTGCCACGGGGCAGGGACCCGTTTGCACATCCTCATCACAATCGCTCCTTGTCTTTCCCCCTGCTCCTCCCAGCACCCTCATTTGCAATTTTGCCGTGTTTCTGCTCTGCCTCCCCTGCCCATAAATCACATCACCGAGAGAGGCAAGCTGGGCTGACAGAAGACATCAGCAATAAGTCAGACAAGAGAAGAGATACCATGGCAGCAGAAAACAGGAGAGGGCTGTAATAATAGCATCTCTTTTATTTATCATGCCATCTCAAAGTTCTCACTGTCTGCATCTCAGTGCTCCGTGCCAGGGGACAGGAGGGACAGCTGAAGGTAATAAGAGCTGACCTGAGCTGTTGTGGAGAGCTCAAACAAAAGACAACCAGAAAAGAACCCCGAACAGTCTCACTAACAGAGTTCTGCTGCTGCTGCCTCGTTTTTCTGAGATCTTCCAGGGGTGATGCTGATCCAGCTGCGCTGCTGGATCCCTCCCTCCTTTTGGGATTAATGCCTGGTATTATTTGCACTACTCAAAAGGGTGTGAAATGCCACCACCACCATCAGGAGTGCCTGGCACTGGTTTTGCCACCCAAAATGCCATGGGATAACAACCAGATTCCTCAGGCTCCCAGAGCTTCCTGGAAGGATGTTCCATGTGTTGACCTGGACATGCTCATCCAACCCATTGCCCTTCCCCAGGCTGTGCTGCTGTTTGGCACACGGCAAAGTGGGACAGGACCTTCTAAATATAGAGCTTTCCTGATGGCTGTGAGGGGGGAAAAATATCCTGGTTCCATTTATCTTTGCAAGGGAGCACCGTGGGGATTTCATAATTAAACTGTGCACATCCAGTTGCTATGGAGCTTTTCCCAGTGCCTGTATCCATCAGCCAGAGGAAAATGGGTCAGTGTAGCTCTCTGCAGTCACCAGGTCCCAAATCTGGTTCCTCCCTTGCAGAACAGGCTCTGAGCTCGTGGTGTTGGTGGAGGTGACCAAGGTTTGCACCAGCAGCTGGGTGATGCTGAGCCAGGGCCTCCCTCCAGGGGCTTTTTGTAGCTCTCACCCTCACACCTGAGCCATGGCCAAGCCCTTGGGAGTCTCCACCAGGTGACAGCATCAGCCTTGCAAGGACACATTGGAAAATCCCCCTTAATTTTCCATTCCTTCAGCAGAGGCAGTCCCAACTTAAAAAAAAAAAAGATAAATAGAATTAAAAGCCAGCCTTGCTGAAGAGCCCAGAGCAGGCTGGCTGCTGCTCCTGTGTTTCCTTTCCTCACCATACAATTCCAGTTGCAGCCAGGGATGTTCTTCCTACAGGCTGCCTATCCCTACTTACCTTAATTTTCCATGGAAAGCCTTTGGGAGCCCTGCCCCCCTGAGCGATTCTTTGGGACACTTGGCACGACAAATAAAACACACCCAACCCACCTCCTTCCAGCTGCCCCGGGAATTGTATTTTGTGCATTCCTTGGTCACCTTTAACGAGGTTTATGTGAAAGGTCAGAGCAGCTGCCTCCTCTGTGCATCCCAGAGAGGAACAGACAGCGGAGCAGATGTCCCCAAGGTGGGCTTGACCTTATCAGATGGAGGCAATGTAGGAAAAATTGAAAAAAACCCAACATTGCTGGTGCAATTAAGCAGCTGCCCCTGAGCCTGGGACAGTGACAATCCCTGCACAGCCATCGTGGGGTGTGGGCTGGAGCAGCATCACCCCCGGAAAGCAGCAGGCACTGGGAAGCAGTGGGGGTGTGCATAGATTATGGATTTAATTATCATTTCCCAGCCCACCTTTTGGAGCAGCCAGAGGGAGAGGTTGTTATTATTATTATTATTATTACTCACTTGCAAGAACTTTCAGCTCTTCTCACTTTTAATCAGTCAAACTCCCGGAGATGATTTGTGCTGTGCTGCCTCAAAAAAAAAATAAAATAAAAATAGTCCTTGGCAAAAGTCATCCTGCTTTAATTCCCTGCCTTCAGCAAGGGACAGCCCCCTCTTCCTGGGCATGGCCACCAAGGATGGCACAGGGCAGCCAAGGGTTCTTCCCATTATCCCAGACTGGTTTGGGGTGGAAAAGACCTTAAGGACCATCTCATTCCACCCCCTGCCCTGGGCAGGGACACCTCCCATGGTTTTTCCTGCTGTCACCCTGAAGGCACCATAAAACCCCTCCCGAGTGTGGCAGTAAGGAGGACACCGAGGGATTTCTTTCCTCACAAACACCCAAAGCTCCTGGCCGAGGTGGTGATTTATCAGCCTCGTTATGCCATCAAAACTAATTGCCTCAAAACACAACAAAGGCCTCTCCCGGCGCTTTAACAGCGAGGGCTCGAGGAGGGAAAAGGGGCCATAAAAATAATGATGAAAGGTTTTATGGGAAAGACTTCCACGGGGAAGAGTTGATGGCTGTGCACGTCCAGAGGCCAGGAATGCTGAGCTCACGATGGGAAAATGTCAGGCAACCACCAGCAGGTCAAACCCCCTGGGAACAGAGGGGTGTGCAGGGGGAACCCCCAAAGCCGCCCCGCACAGCTGGGATTGGACAAAAAAAAAAAAGCCAAATAATTCCCAGCTCGTACTCCGGACTAGGCAGGGTCTCACCTATTCCCGAGTCAAATGCAAAGGCCTTTAATGAGGTTAATTAACACACGGAGCCGGTGCTGTCCCGCAGCTGCCGGCACATGAGCCTGGCCATCAGTGCAGCGTGTGCTGCAATTAGAGAAGCACCAGTAATTAATTGTTCTGTTTTTCTTGGGTTTGCTGCTGTTTTTCCCTCTCTTCCAAAAAAAAGGGATGCAGACCCCACACACCCTTGGATAGAGCTGGGAAATGGACCCTGCTTGGATTTGGAGCCAAGCCTTGGTGTACCAGAGATGCAGCTGAACTGCAGGGACAGAGGAAATTACTGAATTTTGATGTAAATACTAATACTGCAACAGAAAAATAAAACAAAAAAAATCCCATTCTTTGATATTTCTAAACAAAAGGGTGATCCCAGAGGTGAGCTCCTGCCCTGCCAGGGAGAGGAAAAGCATATTGTGCATTTCTGAGATTTTCCAGTGCTGTTCTGTGCTCCCGAGGTTGTACTTTGTACATTTATTTATACACGGGTGACTTAATTAGATGTTCTTTGGTCTCCAGTGGCAGTGAGATGAATCAGCACTCTCTGTACACATGCAAGGTCTCTGCTCAGGACCAGCTCCTCAGAAACTCACATTCCCAGCCTCCCAAAAAGCCCAGGCAGAGGGAAGGGAGTTATGTTCACTCTGACCCAAAGCTCCCAGCACTGCGTTTCTCCAACGTGGCTTTGATAATGCAACCACAGAGGTTAAAAGCAAAGGCAGCACTTGAAGGGGGAAAGAAATCCCCGGGAATCACCACATTCCCAGGAATGATGGGCTCACTCAGGGCTCGGTGTGGCAGCACCAGGGGAGCTGCTCCTGCCTCTCCCTACCCCTGAGGGACCCACAGTGAATCACCTGGAGCTTGTGTTGCTCCAACTCCTCAGGAGACCAAAACAAGCTGATCAAAAGGACTTTTTGCCTTTAACTATTTTTTTCCCTTCCTCTGGGGGTTATCCCAGTTTAGAGCATTGCCCCCAGCCTTGCACACCACCCCAAATCCCACGGGAGTGCCTCACCTTCCAGCCCAAGCCAAGTGTCCTCTGAGAAGGCTGTGGAAAAGCTGCAGAGCTGAAGTAATTTATCCAATTAACAAACCCACACAAGCACCTTCGAACCCGGGGGTGTGGTGGGGACATCACCACCTTGCTGAGCCCCAACCCCACCCAGGTCACAGCAAAGACACCCAAAGGGCCCGGGCATGAGGCAGCCTGGGGACATTTGAGTCCTGAGAGGTGTTGATGTGCCCCAAAACAGGGTCCGAGGGTGGTCCCACACCCACTGGAGCAGCCACAGCTGTGTCAGTGCTGTGGCAGAGGGGCCCTGATTTATACATGGATTTTTGCTGATTTTTTCCACCAGCAGCTCTTGTCCCTTGCTATTTTATCCTCCAAACCCACTTGGTCATGTTCAAAGCAATTCAAGACTGAATGCCAAAGTTCTACACATTTCCCCCCCCCTCCCAGTGTCTGGCTTCATTTTCCATCAATGTTTTCATGCAACATTGCCAACATCGTATTGTGAGGCGAACGCGTGGCTGTGCCAGCCAGATGTCTGCATTCCAGCACTTCCATTTGCAACCAGCAATTCCTCCCAGCTCGGGAAAAGCGCTGCCCACCCTGCTGGAATGCTGGAATGCGGAGAATGGAGCAGGTGCTGATGCCCAGGGGAGGATGTGGGATGAGGCGATTCCTCCCGGGCAGGATTTTTTCTCTGGCAGATGGGAGTGGGCTGCAGCATTCATTATTTGATTGCCACCTATTCCTGGCAGTCTCACAATCTTCTGTTCCACCGGGATGGGGGGCGAGGAGCCGTTTGTGGGGTTTGGATGTGTGAGTGGGAAGTCGTTATCAGGCGCTTTCTGCTCAGCCCAGCGATTATGCAAGAGGAGGTGGAGTGTCCAACACAAAGCCTTGGGCTGGAGCTACAGAAAGTCCTGATTTGGGGTTGGGTTTGGGTTCGTGGAATCCCAGACTGGTTTGGGTTGGAAGGAATTTTAAATCTCATCTCCTTCCACCAGGGAGACTTCTCCCTAGCACAGGGAGGAGGTGACAACCCACCCTGCTCCCATCTCCTCGCTCAAGCCCTGCTTGCTGCTCCTGCAGAAGCAGTTGGAGTGAGGGCTTGCAGAAAGTCTCTTTGCACCCGTGTTTTCCATGGGAAATGGTGGATTAGCAAGGAGAAGCTGGCTGCTCTTGCTCCCCACTGAATTCCCCTTAACGAGCTTTCCTCAACAACCCCATTATGGAGTTAAAACCATTCCTGGGGTGAGAGGGAAAGATCCTGGAAGTGTGGATATCCCAAAAGTGTGGATAACTTCAGCACAGGAGCAATATCAGCAGGAACGAGGCCTGCCAGGCCTTTGCACAGCTCTGGGTGTCTCCCACATTCCCAAGCCCTGCTGTTGGAATCATGCACGGAATTCACCCAGCTCCCAGCCACAGCATCCCAGGAATGGGCATAGATCAAACTTCCCCCTCCACCTGCTGCTGCTATTGCATCCACAGCAGGGACAATTTGATTTATTGGAGCTTTTTTTATTCCCCAGTGATTTCCCCAGTGCTGTGTGTGAAGATGAAGTCCCTCATTCCTGCCCTGCTCTCTGATCGTGTCTCTCTTCCAGCTGCTCGGGGGTGACGGTGACACCTCGGTGTTTGGGCCTGCCCTGATGCCAAGATACAAACAAAGAGAGGGGAAAGAGGAAGGGATGGAAGTGCAAGTGTGATCCTCACTCCAAAACCCCACTGTCCTGGCTTTTCCTGGGAGATGAGCATGTGCAAACACGACTCTGCTTGTCTGGGGTGTCACTGGACAGTATGTGATATCTGCAGGCAGGGAGGGAATTTGGGCATTTCCAAAAAGGATCTGTGACCTCCCAGCTGTGCCTGTGAGGGGCTGCATGCCCAGAGTGAGGGGAGATGGATTTCCCAGAGTGAGGGGAGATGGATTTCCCAGAATAAAGATGGATTTCCCACAGGACAGACCTTTGCTGCTCAAATCCTCCACCCCAGGACATCCCAAGCAGGTCCAGCACAGTCCTGTAAAGGCTTCAGGAGTTTTATTCCAGTTCATAAAAGAAAAATGGGATTTTTTTATCCCTCCACATGGCACAGCACCACACATAAAACAGGGAAAACCCCGTGGAACTTGAAGCTTGAAGGGTGTTCACAGAGAGGTTACGGGGCCTCTGTCACCTGCCTGAAATGGGATATGTAGGGCAAAAACTCCACAGAAACTCATGGAGTATTTTAGGATATAAAAAGCAGAGGCAGAACGTGACCAGATGCTCTCTGGATTCATCAGTGAATGACAGAGACACCAAAAGGTTCAACTTCTTGGATACTGGAAGACAGCAGAGATTAATTTCAGCACTCAATTAGAATCCCTCTCATCTCCCTCTTCATTCCTGTTCCCCTTCCCTTCCCTTCCCTTCCCTTCCCTCCCCTCCCCTCCCCTTCCCTCCCCTTGTTTGTCCACATGTGTTTCCAGGGAGCGGCCTTCAGGGAAGAGGGAGGTGTGAGATATGCCAATGTTTATTTTAACAGCTCCTTTTTTAGGGCTCTGCTGTGAACATGCTCCTCCTGTTGAAGGTCCTTGTTGCTAAGTGCTCCAAGTTCCTTGGGCTTGGTACTTCTCCCTTCCACTTCCACTCAGTTCCTCCCTGAAGGATATTTTTGGGGCTGTTCCCATGGGGTGTCCCCTCCTTCCCTTCATTAATGCTTCCAGGGAATTAATGACCCACCCCAGTTCGATGCCCTCACGGAGTTTCAGCTGCAGCTGGGCTGAGGGCCAGGTTGGACCGGGCTTGGAGCCACCTGGGCTGGGTGGAAGGAGATGAGATTTAAGATTCCTTCCAACCCAAACCAGTCAGGGAGTCCATGAACCCTAAACCAGCCCAAAGCAGGACTTCCTGCAGTGCTCCAGCACTCCTGTGAGGCTCCAGGTGGGTGTAGAGCACCTACCACACCTCCCTCCTACCCCTCCCTCAGCACCCCCAAAAATCCTGCCTGAACAGCCGGCAATCCCAGCATTAACACTCCATTTATTATTTAAATAAACCGCTTCAGAGCATCGCCGAGCGCTGCCAGCTCTGGTGGCCTCTCTCCAGCTTTCAGCAGAGCATTTCAGCTCCTCACACACTCCATTAGACACTATCACCCCCAGGACAAGTTTCCTGCTGACCCTTCGCTGATTGCCCTGCCGCAGGTTTTCTCCCATCTGCTCGAGCTGCACGGGGCTATTTTTACACCGAGGGCTGGAACATTTTCCAGCTCTTAATCCCGGCTTTGTGCGTGCCCGGGGCTGGACTGGGCAGCGGAGAGCCCGTGGCTGCTGGAGGGAGCGGGGATGGGAACATCTGGCAGCGGCAGAGCAGCGGGGTTCGCTCCCGTTACGCGGTAACGAGCCATGGTAATTAAACGGCCGGCGGCTTGTTCCTGTGCAGAAAAACCCGGTTATTTCCCAGAGCAAGTGTTGTGGCTGGAATCTGGGCACGGGGCCCTGCTGGGTTACAGCGCTTCAGCTTCCTCTGCTGCTTCTGCTGCAGTGAGGGCTGTGCTGGGAACGCAGCAAACAGCTGCAAACAGCTGGAAACACACCCCAAACACACACCCAAAGGGCTGCAAACACCTCCAAACACACCCAAACAGCTGCAAACACCTCCAAACACACCCAAACATACCCAAACATACCCCAAACAGCTGCAAACACCTCCAAACACACCCAAAGGGCTGCAAACACCTCCAAACACACCCAAACAGCTGCAAACACCTCCAAACACACCCAAACATACCCAAACATACCCCAAACAGCTGCAAACACCTCCAAACACACCCAAAGGGCTGCAAACACCTCCAAACACACCCAAACAGCTGCAAACACCTCCAAACACACCCAAACATACCCAAACATACCCCAAACAGCTGCAAACACCTCCAAACACACCCAAAGGGCTGCAAACACCTCCAAACACACCCAAACAGCTGCAAACACCTCCAAACACACCCAAACATACCCAAACATACCCCAAACAGCTGCAAACACCTCCAAACACACCCAAAGGGCTGCAAACACCTCCAAACACACCCAAACAGCTGCAAACACCTCCAAACACACCCAAACATACCCAAACATACCCCAAACAGCTGCAAACACCTCCAAACACACCCAAAGGGCTGCAAACACCTCCAAACACACGCAAACATACCCAAACACACCCCAAACACCTGCAAACACACCCCAAACACACCCCAAACACCTCCAAACACACCCTAAACACCTGCAAAAACACCTCACATGCCAAACACCTGAAAACACCTCCAAAACCACCCCAAACACCTGCAAACACACCCTAAACCCAGCAAACACACCCCAAACACACACCCAAAGGGCTGCAAACACCTCCAAACACACGCAAACATACCCAAACACACCCCAAACACCTGCAAACACACCCCAAACACACCCCAAACACCTCCAAACACACCCTAAACACCTGCAAAAACACCTCACATGCCAAACACCTGAAAACACCTCCAAAACCACCCCAAACACCTGCAAACACACCCTAAACCCAGCAAACACACCCCAAACACACACCCAAAGGGCTGCAAACACCTCCAAACACACCCAACCAT
>VYXG01008674.1:256300-282134 GCA_013397235.1 Lanius ludovicianus
AAACACCTCCAAAACCACCCCAAACACCTGCAAACACACCCCAAACACCTCCAAAGACACCCTAAAGACCTGCAAACACCTCCAAACCCACCCCAAACACCTCCAAACACACCCCAAACACATCCCAAACACCTCCAAAGACGCCTCAAACACCTGCAAACACCTCCAAACACCCCAAACACCTGCAGACACCTGCAAAAACACCTCAAACACATTCCAAACACCTGAAAACACCTCCAAAACCACCCCAAACACCTGCAAACACACCCCAAACACCTCCAAAGACACCCCAAACACCTGCAAACACCTCCAAACACACCCCAAAAACCTCCAAACACACCCCAAACACATCCCAAACACCTCCAAAGACACCCCAACACCTGCAAACACCTCCAAACACACCCCAACCACTGCTGCTCCCCTTCTCTGCAGATTTTAGGAAGAGCTCATCCCTGGGCTTGTCAAGTGGTCACTCACCTCCTCATATTTTTGGCCACCACAGTAAATCTGTTCAGGAGCCCATCTGAGCTTCCCTCCTGTGCTCGTAGCTGCACTCCTCCAGCTCCCAGCCTGTGTGATCCACTGACTGTAATCCATGCCCATGTGGCTTTTACTTGCTCCTGATGGTCCTGAGCCTGCAGTGTGCTGGAACAGAGGGTCTCAGGACCTGTGAACAGGCAGGAGCACATCCAAAGTCAATTTATATAAAGAGGGATGGGTACATTTGTTGTTACAGTGCTGTGAGAGTGGAGTTATTAGGAAATCAGCCTCTAATTGCCCTCTTAATGACTCTAACTCCTCTGCACTCATTCAGAAGCATCTCTATTGTATCAGGTATAAAAAGAGCAGCCTCTCTGACATGGTTTATGAGTTTATTAAAACCGGGGTTTTACATTAATAACCGTCAGCTCCTCAGTTATATTTCCCCAGTGAAGGAAATGTGTGCGTTGGTGTGGGTCCAAGGCAATTTGTAAACACAAAGTATTAAAGGGCTCAACAATTCGAAAAAGTTTTAATTGGAAACTCAACAAATTGCTTCGCAAGTTCTTAATGCTTCAGTATGGAGCTCTCACATAATGAGGAGCTAATTAAGGGGCCAGGATTCAGTTTTTTATGATAACTGTCTCCATATGGGCTCAGCACTGGGTGCTTGCAGAACTAATGAAGGTCAGGGAAGTAACAGCAAAGGAAGAAAGGGAAATTTTTAGCTTTCAGGGTTGTGATGATGCTAAGCAACAGCCAGGGTTTGTGCTTGGCTTCTAGGCCAGGTGCTGAGTGAGCTTCATTTAATTCCTGGGACAGGCTGGGAAAGTGTTGCAGCAGCTCTGGGCTGCACTTCACAGCCCAGAGCTGCATTTCAAGGCCCAAACCTGCACTTCACAGCCCAGAGCTGCATTTCACAACCCTGAGCTGGGCAGGATCCCCTAGGATCCTGGGCTGAGGGCTCCAGGGAAGGGGGGTGGATCAGAGCTAAGGGTAGGGAAGGACCAGGGCTTGGTGAAGTGCAGGAACGAGAGCAGATCCCATCAGGTGCCCCCTTCATCCCAAGGCAGGTGTGACCCAGCTGGAGGGCACTGGTCCCTCTGACTCAGGATGAAGGCAAAATGGGATGGTTTGGGTTGGAAGGGACCATAAAGATCGTCCTGTCCCACCCTCTGCCATGGGCAGGGACACCTTCCACTGTCCCAGGTGGCTCCAAGCCCTGTCCAACCTGGCCTTGGGCACTGCCAGGGATCCAGGGGCAGCCACAGCTGCTCTGGGCACCCTGTGCCAGGGCCTGCCCACCCTCACAGGGGAAAATTTCTTCCTAATATCTCATGTAAATCTCCCATATTTCAGTTTTAAGCCATTCCCCCTTGTCTTGCCATTCATAAAAACTCTCTCTCCATCCTATCCATCCCAGCTATGGAGCTGGGACTCGGCTGGTGAGGCTGGGAGCAGCTTGGGCTCTGCAGCAAGGCCTCCCAAACCCCTGGAGCAGGGCTTCCCAAGGAGTACCTTGGCAATCATGAACAACACATAAACACACAGAACGACAGTCAGATGTTCCTCTGGAGCAGCTCACTGACTCCCAGGACTAAATTTGGCCCAACAAGCCTCGTGCATCAAATAATTAAGTCACAGGCTATAGAAAGCAATCCTCTGGGACGTTCTTGCCTTTGAGTGGCTCATCCACTCCCAGTCTAATCCATACCATTAAGTGTAGGGCCATATGGCATCCATTTATAGAAAATTGCACTGCAGGCAGATAGGACAGAGGTACACCCCTCAAAGCACTCCTCTCATCTCATTAACTTTGGGTACATGTTACACAGGAGCTGCTCCGGCTCTGGTACGTTCAAGGACATTTTGTGCTGCGGTGCCTTTGTCTTAAATGAATTGCACTCAGAAAATTAGAATCTAAATGTAGCTGTGCCCTAAAGCAAACAGCATTATTTTGCCTTTCTGTAACTCGATTTATTTCTGCAGATCGATGTGGAGAAGCAGGCATGTTCTTTCGTCCTCAACTCCTGCCTAATGACCACACTGACTGTGGGGAATTTGTGGTGGTGTGGCAGGGTGCCTGGGTGGGCTGGGCAGGTTTCAGTGGTGCCCTGCCATGTGCTGTGCTCTGCCTGAAACCTCTCCCCAAAACTGGACACATCACCTGGGGCAAACTCTGTGAGCACCTGCTGAGGTCTTGGAGAGGAACCACCTCCTCGTTAGAACACCTCCTAGGATGGAGGACACCAAGCCTGGCTGCTGGGACAATAAACTAAAAGGCAATCCAGCATGTGGTACAGCCAGCATTCCCACCCACTTTTCCACCCTGAAGCCCTGGAGGAGCTGGGAAGGAGCAGTTCCAGTGCAAAGCTCAGCCCTGGTGCCTTCATCAGCCCCTGTCCCATTGATTGCAGCATCCCTGGATCCAGCTCTAACCCTTACAAAACCAGTGTGCTGCCCTTCAGTGAGTTTGCACTGAAGAAATACATTCATTAAATAGAAATAACTGCAGGTGCCTTCCTGCTTTTTGGCTTAACAGATTTCTCCTGCCTGTCGAGGATCAATACTGCTGCCAATTACACAATGGGTCTCCAGCCCCCCTTTTTGAGCTTTTTGGAAGGAAAACCTCTGCTAAACAGTGAAGTTCTCCACAAACCTGGCAGTCCAGAGTGCTGGAATTACGGAGAGTAGCAGAGGAATGAGTCCTCAGAGAGCTGTCCCCATTCTGCATCCAGACAAGGCTTCAGTGAGAACAGCAGTGCTGACACAGGGCAGCCTCTCAGCCCTGCAGAACTGCCTGGAACACCTTCACCAGCAGGATTGCTCGGTGCTTGTGGTTTAATCCAGCTCTGAGAAACCACATTAGACTGGGTTTTTTTTCCCCTTTCCCTCCTCCTGTTGAAGAGCCCAGCAGGGAACTGCTGCAAAGGCTGAGAGGTTGAAATCCATGTGTGCAGCTTGCAGCAAACTCCGATTGCTGATATTCAATTTCCTGACCTTGGTGATCCCTGCTCCTTCCCAGGGCCCTAAACCATCCTTCTGCTGAGTCCAAAGGCTGAGCATCATTGGGCCACTTGGCTGAAAAATTGTCATTCCTGGTGGGGCTAAACATGGTCACTTCTGTGGGGGAAGAGGCAACAGGGATCTCACACCACCCCAAGGAGGCCTTTGCAGCTGGCACAGGGACCATGCCCCAGCTGCCCTCGAGATCCAGCTCAGGGGGCTCCCTGGGAGGGCAGGAAAGGTGCTGGCCCTTCTCCTGGAGCTGGTTGGAGTGGGAATTGCTAAATATTGTTCTCCTGGGGGTGCAGAGGAGAGATGGGACCCCACATCTCACAGCAGAGAGAGAGAAGAGCCCACATCTCACACCAGAGAGAGATGGCACCCCAAATCTCACACCTGAGGGAAATGGGACCCCACATCTCACACCAGATGGAGATGGAACCCCAAATCTCACAGCAGAGAGAGAGGAGACCCTACATCTCACTGCAGAGAGATAGAAGAGCCCACATCTCACACCAGAGAGAGATGGCACCCCAAATCTCACACCTGAGGGAAATGGGACCCCACATCTCACACCAGATGGAGATGGAACCCCAAATCTCACACCAGAGAGAGATGGGACCCCACATTTCACACCAGAGGGAGGTGAACATCCTGCCACCCTGCGAGGGCCCTGCTTTGGCACAAGCAGGAGGGCTGATCGTGCTGGGCCCCCAGCAGTGACAGGCACTCTTTAGAACAAGTTAAATAAAGGAGATTTTTACCTGCACAAGCCTGTAGCAAACTCAGGGTGGGGAGCACTCCAAGAATCCAAGAAGGACTGGGATCCAGCTGCACTCAGCAGTCCAAAGCTGTGCCTCCAGCTCCAATGAAGGTGACGGATGATGAGATTTCCTCCTGTTGTGGCAGCAACACCAGACACTGTCAGTCCCTGAGGGGGTGGCTGGACCCTGCCCACAGCAGGAGCAGCCACAGGATTTTATCTCCTTGAAGAAGGGCCTGCTCCAGATGAAAATGGGAAGGGAATCCCTACAGAGCAGAAAGCCAATCCTCCATCCTTCCAACCCCCAGCCCCAGCTATACATCAGGAAACATTCCCTGGAAGGAAACTCAGGAAGGCTGCTCAGCATTTACCCCCCAAAAATTCCTGTTCTCCCTCCCTTGCTCACACACAGAGAACAAAACAAACAAAGCAGGGAAGTCTCCTAATAGTTTTATTGTTCCTTAGATAACTGTGGATAGTACAAAGTTTTCCTCTTAAAAAAAAATGAATTACCTTCACACTTCCATAAACAAAGCTTCCCATGGGAATCTGCTGCCACAGAATCTCCACGGAAGCGATTTCCAACCACCATAATGCTATGCAGATAGTATAACAGTAAGAGAATATTCCTGTAATTATCAACATGAAATTGGTTACCTGTGTATAAGGGTGAACACTGATCTTTTTTTTACATTTTTTTTTGCCTTTTTAGAAACGAAAGAACCATCATTTATTAATTCCAAACTACATCATTGCATTTACAACATTCATTGCATAAACTGGACATACAAAGTTTTGCCACCTCTGGTAAATAACAGACATACATTATACAATATAGCTGCTGAATACATAAGTTCAAACAATATGGGTACAACAACTTGTTCATAATACATACTTAAACCATCGTGTTTAATAAGTTACTAAGACACAGATCCATGAGCTACTTCAGGTCTCAGCACAGTTAATCTAAGTGACAAGAACACAGTTGAGAGAGACAGTAGCTGCAATGGAAGGCGAAGAAAACTAACCTGGGATAGGTCTTGTTGAGACAGCCAGAGCTCCTCACGGGTCAGCTTTTCCTGCTTTTCCTTTCCACACACCCATCACAGCTGCCCGTGACGCCGGGGGAATGTCCATGCAACCCACACACGGAGGAGAGCGAGGCTCCCGAGGGTGAACTTCCAACAGTCATTGCCTTACTGCTTGAGGATGTACTCTAGGTTTGCTATCGGAACAGAAACAAAACAAAACCCCAAACTGAAGTGGTTCTCTGAGTGCAGTTCCAGCTGCAAGTACATGGTTACTCGTGAGTCTATAACACAGGGCCAGACTTCTAGAAATGTAGAGGTAATGCTGATCTGTCAGGTTTATGCTGAATAATCCTCCATGATGTTGGTCTTAATTTTGGCAGCTGTTTATATATTTACTATTTGAAGTATGTTTCCTTACGAGCTTTTTTTTTTTTAAATATTAGTTTCTCGCTTTTTTTTCCCCTTTTCATTTATTTACTTATTTTTAAAACTTTCACTCTTCTTTTATTTATTCACTTTTTTCCCTAAACCCAGTTTCTAACCAAGGCCGGGCTACAACTCATCGGAGCGGATGACGTGGAAGAGGGTGACGTTGTACAGGATTTGGTGCCCGTTGTTCCAGGCGTAGAGAGCCCGATCCTTGGGGTTGTAGTCCAACATGGAGATGTGGGAATACTTGTTCTGGAAGGGGATGTCGATGTACTCGTAGGTGGAGGCGTTGGTCTGGTAGGCGTAGTGCACCTTGGTGCCGCCGGAGTAGCCGTTGGTGACGTAGAGGGTGCCGCAGATGATGAAGGCCTCGCCGGCGCTGCGTTTTGGGTAGCTGGTGTTCCAGGTCTGCAGGCTCTGCAGGGTGTTGGGGTCTAACTTGCTGATGACGATGTTGCCAGCGTTCTGGTTGGTGGCATAGACAGCCCAGAGCCCGTTCTCGTCCACCATGAGGTCGATGTCCGAGTGGCCGCCCCAGGCGTAGTGGTACATGTTGTTGTAGCCGGCGTAGTCCAGGCTGCGCGTCTTGAGGATGGTCTCCGTTTTCAAGTCGAACCTGATGATGATGTGGCTTTGGTATTTGTTGAAGTAAATGGAGCCGTTGTAGACCACCTGGCCCGTGCCTGACCACGGGTGGGGGAGGCGGTGGGAGGTGAAGTTGTCGGTGTTCATGAAATCCGCCATGGATTTGTACTCGCGGACGAAGCGGTTGTTGTGGTAGCTGTCCATGTACCACACCTGGACAACACAAACAGGGGCAGGGGGTTAGGAATCACCCCAAAAACTGGGCTGGGAGAGAAGTTCCCAGCCAGGAATCATGGAATTGGCATAAAATGGTTTGGAAGGGAGCTTAAAACTCATCCAGTCCCACCCTTGCCGGGGATGCCTTCCACCAGCCCAGGCTGCTCCAAATGCTGTCCAATCTGGCCTTGAATTCAGCCAATATCTGTCACCTAAACCCAGAAATAACCCCAATTTCTGGACCCCCAAATCAGCCAAGAAATCAACTGAACAGCAAAGCTTTCCCTGGGAGATAACCTGGTATCTCCTTGGCTTAAGTGCTCCCCTGGGAATGCTGAACCGCTGCCACCACCCTTCCTTCCCAAGGGCAATTAGCAGCATTTCCCTGGCTAAACCCACATTTTCTCTCGCTGTTGCTTTTGCTTCCTGAGGTAGCACTCAGTAAATTACAGCAGCTGCTGTGCACAGCTCCATTAATTTGGAATGCAGGAGCGAGGGATGCAATCACTCATTGTCAGGCAAATTCAGGCAAAAAGTCCATATTGGTTTAAAAATCATACACTGCTGCATCAAAAAGCTTAAAGTGAGGCTGCTGAAATATAAGAGACAAAGACATCTAAATCTTGCTCTGGGTAGATTGGGGAGAGATTTTAGATCATCATTTAAGTGCCAGTTCACTGGGGACACTGTCTAGACTCCTTAAAAAAAAAAAAAGCTTTTGTTATATGAAACCAATTCCGAGGCAAATGACCAAGCTGTGCAGTTAATATCCACGAGAAATATCCAGCCAGCCACTGACATTCTGGATGCAGTTGCTGCCTGAAAATGAGAGAGCTGCTTTCTGTAAGAGCCATTTAGGAAGGAGAAAAGGTAAATTTAGGAAGGAGAAAAGGTAAATTTAGGAAGGAGAAAAAGTAAATTTAGGAAGGAGAAAAGGTAAATTTAGCAAGAGGGAAGCCTTTAAGGCTGCAGATTTGGGTGATGTAGTGCAGATTTCTTCTGCAAACTCCTTGCAAAATGTGACAGCTCCGTGTCTGGAGTGTGATCATCAGTCCCTGAGAAGGACAGCCCAACATTTGGCTGCTGCATTTGGGAAGTCAAATGGGGTCTCCAAAAACTTTGTAGGGAATTTCAGCCTCCCAGCATTACCTCCCTGGAAAACCTGCAGAGGTGGGGAAGGAGTGTGTGGCAAATGGCTCTGACCCCCAGCCCCAAAGCTTGGTGGGCTTGGGGGTGGCTGCAAAAGCACCAGAGAACACCCAGAGCTGGAAATAAAACCAACTGCCCTCAACTGAACCAGTGTGGGAAATTAGAGGGGAAAAAGTATCCAAATCCAGATTGTCTCTTTGCTGTTCCCATTTCATTATCTGGTATCAAGAATTCAACAGGCAAACATGTTGTGCTCTGTTTTGAAAGCCCAGCAGAGCCCTGTGTCACCATGCAGGGGCTGCAGGACCCAACAGCATTCCAAGGTCTGGAAAAGCAGAGACTGATGGATGAGCCATGTCCCATCACAGCAGCTGGCTCTGAGCAGCCTCCTCCTGTCCACACCCAGCAATCCCAGCCTCAGCATCCCCCTGCTGCTCCCACAGGGCTCACAAACCTCCCCCAGTTGTGTTCTGTGGTTTCATGACATGAACAAATGATCACACGAGCACCAAACACCTCCTGGGGCTCGGGGCCAGAAGTTGGGGATGATAAACTTCCCACCTCTGCCCATCCCCACTTTCCCACTCTGCTGAGCAGCCAATGAAGTTCCCTTAATGGTGTGTTCCTAATGAAATTCCAGCAGGGTTTATATATTAAATACAGAGAGAGGCTTGGGAAGCTTCAGCTCCAGCTTGCAGCCTACTCGTACAATAAAAATGCACGGCAGAAAAAGGCATGGTTAGAAAAATATCAAAAAATAGTGGTTTGAGACAAAAATCTCTGAAGACTCGGGAGGATCTGAACTACCAGCTTCAGCTGAAAATGATCTTAGTGCCAAGGGAAGCAGCAAACACAGCCTGAAGGGGACAATTCTGTCCCCTCTCTCAAGCAAAACGAGACGTGATGTGGGTAAAACCTCCCTGTCTCACCTCTAAGCAGGGTTTTATTTGGGCTGGAGGTGAAATTTTGCTTAATAACCATAAAATATGGAGGTGTTGAATTGGAGAACCAGTGCCAGCCAGTTGGCTGCTGGAGGGGACAACTCAAGTCACCTTCAAAGAAAGCACCCAGGGGTGACTTCTCCAGAGCATCCCTCATCCTCTCCTAGCTACAGAGCTGATGCCAGGGCACAGCTCCCAGAATGGGTGCCCTGATCCAGCCCTTGCTGGTGCCTTTTTCCTTTGAGGGATGCTGCATGCAGGAGGGAGTTACAGGCAGCCAAGCTTTGTGCTTTTTGTTTTGCTTTGCTGCCTGCAAATCCTCGGCAAACACTCGAGATATTTTCCATTCCATCAGTCATGGGGAGCTGGGATTGATTTTCAGCCAGTTATTGGCCTCCTACCTCCTTGGGATCAAAATTGAATGGTCTGAATGGAAAAAAAAAAGAGACCAAAACAAAGCAAAACAAATCTCTCTCTCTGGCTGCAGTCAGTTAATTCCTCACAACAATGAGGGTGGAGGATGGAGGACAAATGCAGGCAGATGACATTATCAGAGGTGCTGGCAGCAGAAGAGCAGCAGGGACCAGGACCACGGGTTCCTCTGCTCAGCCCCAGCTCCCTCCTGGCTGCCAAACACAGATTTGATACCCAATACTTGCTTTTTTTTTCCCACTCAGACCTCGTGGTGACAATTCTGAGCCCACAAACTCTCATCACTGCAAAGAGTTTCACCTGCCCAGGAACTGGACCACTGCAGGGGCTGCTTAACTTCTCCTCATCCTCCCTCCCTGGGGGATGCTCAGCCCCCTCCCGCTGCCAGCAGAGCCCTGTAGGGTGAATGAGGACATTCCCCAGGTTTCCCAGGGCACGATCTGGGCTGTGATGAATGTTCACTGTCCTCAGCCACACTGCTGGGACACAGGGATGACGCTGTCACACCCTTACCTTGTTCTCTCCCTCAGGAGCCAGAGGATCCGTCATCCACGATCCAAACCGGGAGCCCGAGGTTTTAATTGTGATCGGGTCACTTATTCCCGTCAGCTTCCCACAGGCTGGAAAAGAGGGGAATGTTGGTGAGCACCACATCAGCCCCGTGAGGGGCACCGGAGCCAGTCCCACCCACCCCGCTCTGCCCACGGCTCTGCCCTGCTGAGGGTTGGTTTAATTACAGGGAATTAGGTCAGGAACAAGTGTCGGATGCTTTTGTTTGTTTCACGCCTCTTGGTGACAATTGTCCTTATCGCTGTCCCCAAGAAAAGGAGCTTTGCTGAAGCAGCCGGAGCTGCGAATGGCACAGAATTGAGAATGAGAGCAGCGAGCCAGGTGGAGGAACGAGCTCCAGAGCTGCTCCTCGTCACTGCCCCAGCGGCTGCAGCCAAGATAAAAAGGCAGCCGTGCCTATTCCAGCCCTGCTGGAAACGTGCGTTTGTTACAGGTTATGCAGAGGAGAGAAAAGAGAAAGGTGGAAAACGGCACACAATATAAATCTCCTCCCTGCAAAGGTCATTTACCAGCCGCTTTCCCTGCTCCCTCTCGGGTTGCACACTTAGCAGACAATGATGGATCCACCAGGCAGCTCTGAGCCAGGAACCCCAACGCAGCAGGATGAGGGTGGGAGCGTCCCGAGGATCCCTCAGGAGCTGCCCCGGGAATCCTGCCAGCCTCAGCCTCACCACCACCGGGATGGGCACCGGCAGAGCACTGTGAGCCACGTTTGAGGCACGTTCAGGTGCTCCATGGCTGCTGAATTCAGCCTCGCTGGGTTTTCAAGCCCTAAATACGAGGGGAAGCAGCAGCACCTCTCCTCCAGCTCGTTTCCCACCTCTGGCTCCGTCCCCAGCCCTGCCTGGAACGCTGCAGCCTCAGCACAGAAGGTGCAGCCACATCCAAGTTCCTTTTCCCAACACCATTCCCAAGTTTCAGCAAAGCTGCCACTCTCGTTCCCTGCCTCACCATTTTAACGTGTCTGCAGTGAGGAGGGACAGGTGAGGAGATGAAAACACCTCAGGAGGGACTGGGGCTGGTGGGGGATGTCCTGTTGGGCAGGGAGAGCTCATTTAAAACCCAGACACATCCGGGGCACAGCTGGTCCTGAGCAAGACAAGCTCAGGGCAGAGGCAAAGCGGGGCAGCCACCACCTGAAGTTCAGGAGGTGTTTCCTGACTTCTCCTTTATGATGTGGGAGCCTCTGGCAGGCTGGGGAAGGGGAGGGTGGCAGTGCTGGGGTGGAGAAGCTGCTCTGGGTGCTGTGGTGAGGCTGCACTGCAGTACCTGCTCAGTGGTACCCAGGGCTGGGCTGCAGGTGGGAGCCCCTGCAGGTGCTGCTGGAACACAGGGACAGCTCTGCCAGCTCAGGACAAGGTCAGCCTGCTCCAAATTCCCAAGTAAAACCATGGGATGGTTTGTTACGAGGGACCACTAAAGGTCATTTAGTCCAACCCCCTGTGATGAGCAGGGATGTCTTCAACCAGATCAGGTTGCTCAGAGCTCTGTCCCACCTGACCTTCATAGAATCACAGAATCATAGATTTGAGACCTTGAGTGCTTCCAGAACTGTGCAATCTCTCTCAGCTACCGCTGCTCCTTAGCCTGTTCTCACCTGCATTTTAACTGCTGATCAGACACATCCACCTGCCCCAACTCTGAGCTGTGGCCAAAGGGGTCCCCTTAGCCCAGGGCAGAAAACAGACAAAGATATTCCTGATGTGCAGCAGCAGGACATGACCAAGGAGACCATCAGTGTTCCCACAGCCTCCAGACCCAGGCAGATAATGAGAGATGCCACCAAAAAGCAGAGATTTCCTGACACACGAGGCACAGGAATTTGCTCTCCTGCCTGCCTGCTGCACTCCAAACCTCTCAGCTCAGAGGCAGAGCCCAGTACTGGAATTAGCATGTAATGGGTTAAAATAACAGATTTTAATGTCTCACAGGGGTCCTGCTTTCCCCTAATCCCAGATCTGCTCAGCGCTGCCTTCCATTATCGCAGCCCTACATTGCTGTCACTTTTATCTCTTCCTCCCATTTCCCTGGAGAGGAGTGTTGTATAAAAGCTCATTGATTTAAAAAAAAAATAGTTAAAAAAAAAAAGCAGCAGCTGATAAGGGTAAAGCAGTGTTGTTTGCAACATCTCCTACACATTTAGCTAGAGGCACACACCCCCCAGCTCCTCAGCAACGCAAGGGGGTTGTTCTTACACAGGGCAGCGTGTTCTCTCTCCTGGTGTAAACCTATCCCAAGCTGCTGGGGGGAATTTAACATGGATTCAAGATCCCTGCTTAGCTTTCCTGGGTTTGCCACCCAGGTATGGCCAGCTCCAGCCCCTGGGTTCCTCACCCACCTGAGGAGGTCCACAGCACACTCGGAATATCAGCAGCTGAGCCTATTGCAAACCCACCCTCCTGCTGGCATCCAGGAGTATGGGGTGCTACGGGCATTCCAGGTCACTCAGGGACAAATGTGCCACAGAAAAGCATGTCCTGGTGCTCACCCAGGAGTCCAAGACAGGGGAAACCTGTGAGGAGCCACTTTTAGGGCCTCACAGAGGAGCTGCTTTCACTCCTCTTTGCCCAGCGCTATCCAGGTCCTTTTTCCAGGACAAAAATCAGCATCTTCCCAAGTGTCCCTCCAGCCACTGCCTCTGTCCTGCCCCCCCTGCAGCCCTGCCATGAAATGCATCCCCACAGAGCCCCTTCCTTCAGGAATTTTCCAGCAGGAGCGGGTGCCGCTCCCCTCCCGCCGGTGAAACCGGGCGCTCCCCTCCTCCCAGGATGCCAACACCTCCGCTCCAGATCTCAGATCCTGCCACAAGTCCTGCTTGGCAGCTCACAGCAACTCCTCCACCAACGCACAGACACCAGCACCAGCTCCTTCTGGGCTCCGTGGCTCTGCTGCCACAGCCAGGAGCTCTCCCTGCTCCGGCTTCCCAGGAAACCAAGGACTGATCCCCCCATCCCAATCCAATCCCTCCACAGCAGGCACGGGGCTGTGGCAGCTGAGCTGTACCTGGATCTTTCCTCTCTGTTGCCTGGCCAGGAGCACCCCATCCCAAAACCATGAGGGATGGGGCTCCATCCCCATCCCCAAACCATCAGGGATGGGGCTCCATCCCCATCCCCAAACCATCAGGGATGGGGCTCCATCCCCATCCCCAAACCATCAGGGATGGGGCTCCATCCCCATCCCAAAACCATGAGAGATAGGGCTCCATCCCCATCCCAAAACCATCAGGGATGGGGCTCCATCCCTATTCCCACACCAGGATTTTTCCCAAGACTCAGGGAAAGCTTGTGCTGCCTGAGTTAAATTCCCCCTTGATCCAAGGAGTGACAACCTCTGCACTTCCTCTTAGGAACATTAGTGGAAAGGCTAAAATCCCTGTATAAATAGGGATCTTTAGGAGTGTAAACAGAAACACAGATTGAAGCTGCCATTATTGATTTTCCTTTTTCCCTCCACATGCATGCCAGGGTCAGGAAGTGTTTTCACTATTGATCCATCAATAATGCTTAGGAAACCCAAAATGCAGAACAGGACCTTGGCTAAGGAAAAGGCTGCTGCACTGTCAGAGCTTCCTGGGAGAGATGAACTGGATGGGAATGGGGCACATCCCTTCCCTCCCCTTGGCCTGTGCTTGTTGCAGCAGCTCCCTCACCCTGTTTGGGGCACACACAGTCCAGGGGAGCAACAAACCCCAGCTAAAATGTGCTCCTTGAGACATCAGTGGGGCCAGCTGAGCAGAAAACCTGCAGCAAAGCGAAATCCTCAGCAATCAGGGCCTCACTGTGTGGCAGCAAAGCATTTGTAAGGCTGTTATCTGAATTTAACTCAATTAACAACCATTTCCAGTGGTTTACACGCCACAGAGATAAACAGCATTGGAAATTCAATCTGTGCTGTTGCTTTTAAGTGACCAAATAAATCAGCCTCCTGAGTGAGCAGCAAATCCTCTGGGATGAGCCTTTGGGAGACACAGAACCCATCTCTGTGAGCACCCAGGGCTGCTGCAAGACAGCTGCCCTGACCCCATGGTCACAGAGAGAGAGCAAGGGCAGGGAGAAGCCAAAAAGCCCAGATAAAGACTCAAAAAGATGAAAAAAAACCACCCAAAAGTTTCTAGACAAGGCTGCCTGCAAGAGCTCAGCATCCCTACCTGCCTCATTTTTATCTGGGCTACTGGTCCCAGCTGGACCCGAGCATGAGAGGATGGGAGGAGCAGAAAGGGTTAATGGTCCAAGAGCAAATTCTCTCTTTTAGGAATCCTGAATGGTTTGGGAACTACTCCTTAAAGCCTGCCCAGGGTCTGAGGGGGGATTGTCCCAGCTTCCCTGGCTGCAGAGGGGCTGTGGGGGCCAGGATGGCTTTGTTTAAAGAGCTGTCCCCGAGTTTAAAGTCTCAAATCCCTGCTGCTGCTCCCTCTCTCTATGACCTGCAGCTCCTCCTCATCTTCAAGGGATGGGCTGAAGGCTCTGGGTGTAGCAAGGGGATCCCTCTTTGGGCAGCTTCTCCTCCTTCACCTCTGCCTTCAGCAGGGGCAGGATGAGAGGATCCATTTGCAGGGCAGAGCTGCCCTTGCTGGGGCTGTGGGGCTGCCAGGAGGTCTCTGTGTGCCCTTGGTCCCACCCCACCCTCCTGGGCCTGTTCTCCTTTCTTATCTTCCTCCCTTATCTGTTCATCCTTCCTTATCTTTCTCACTGCAGTTCTCTCATTCCTGCACGGTGCCCACCTGATAAAGCTCCAGGATTTAGGGACCAAGTCTTGACAGCCCTGCTCATTCCTGTCCTCCTTGAGCTTTCGGGGGGAAATTCAAATGGGTGAGGGCAAGGTCAGAACTTCCCTCCATCCTCAACCCTGCTGCCCTCCCTGTGACCATTGTGGGGTGAGGGGAGGGACAACAGAACAGGGCAGAAAGGCCCAGCCTGTCCTACTCTCACCTGTGCTTGTTAATTAATGAGAAATCTAACACTGATCTCTCCCTTGGCAGGGGGGTTTTACCTGGGCCCAGGGATATCTTGGTGCCTGAGTTGTAGTTCAAATCCAGATTTAAGTGGGAATTTTACTCTCTGAGTGAGATGGAGCCTACAAGGGATGGATCCCTAAGTGGAATCACAGGATGGAAATGCAGGGGGAATAGAGGGCAGGTGGCTGCTCACAGAGGTGTGGAGGCGCCTGGAAACAAGCAAAAACAACCCCAGCAGCAGAGCAGAGAGAGAAACAAAGCGTTACCTTGCCAAGATACAAAGAGCCCAGAAGAGATCTGATCTTCCATGAAGTTACCTGAGAGTGTAATTTTGTATGTGCTACCAAAATAGACTGCAGAGCAGTTAATGTGTTTGGATTATCTAAATGGCGTAGCAAGAAAGTCAATAATGGAAGGAGAAATTAAATCAAGTCAGAGCTGGCCCAACAAATGGTGCAGAGAGTCCTTGCAGCTGTGGAAGGCGGTGCCCTCCTCCTTCCCCCCGTGTTTGGGGTCACACACCGGGTTTGGTTTGAGTCTCCCCACAACAGACCCACGGGTTTCAGTCAATTCAAACCCTCTGAATGGGGTTGGAGATGAATCCCTGGTGGTTTAGCAGCAGCCTGATGGAAATGGCTCCCTGCTCCCTCGGGGAACAGGAGAGGGAGGGTTCGCATCCCGCACAGGGGCAGGACCGCACCGTGCCCCCGCTCCGTCATGCTCTGCTCCGGGGCGATTGTCAAGATGCAAAAAAAAGAAAGGGAAACGAGGGAAACCGAGGCACAGCCTGCACAACCCCACACCCCCCCCGCCACGAGCAGAGCCCTTTGCTGACGGGCCAGGTCCAGGGATGCAGAAGCAAAAGGGGTGCAAGTGCTGGCTTCGCATAAGCGGGAGCTGCCACTTATGCAAGCGCTGCCCACACGCCCGCTCCCGGGGGAGGATCCTGAAGCGCTCCCACCACGAGCAGCATTGCTCCTGCCGGTAATCCTGGGCAGGACTACTCCCAGGAGCAATGCTCCTGGTGGAGTAACTCTTGGCAGGATCGCCCCTGGCTGTGTGGAGCTCATCCCTCGCGGCCGGGCACGGCACCAGATGTCCAGCGGGGCATCTCTGCCTCCGGCCGGGATGCGTGCGTTGGCACCGCTGGTGTTGGAGCCAGGGCCACCATGGTGGTTCTGAGCCTACCTAATTTTTGCATGCATGCACGAAGCCTTTCTTCAAGATTTGACACTCTGTTCTGAAGCTCTTCGTAGTCATAGGCGCCAATCTCCTCCTGGAGTTCGTTTAGAACTGACGTCAGATTCTGGACCTCCTCTTTAAACTGCAATACCAATTTGGCATCGGCTTTGTACTCTTCCAACACTGGTATCAAAGGCCTAAGTTCCTCCATTTTCGCTTTTATTGCCTGCAAGGTTAAAATAAGCTCGGTTCAGTGCTATGCGTGCAAAAATCTGCAACACTCTGCCTTGACCTGGGTGCTTCCTATGGGAGCGAAATGTTCACATATCCCACAATTAATAGCATTAAAATTAGTTCAATTATTATTTTTGGTCCGAATGATGTCTTGGCAAGAACATATTAAACAGGCTGCAGAACACCAAAATATTTGGGAAAGGCCTTTATTTGTCATTTTTAGAATGCAACATCTTAGGGTTACATGCTTCAGATCACATACACAAAGAGTTGTTGTTTTTTTTTTTCTTTTTTTCTTTCCAAAAAATAAAAGAAAATAAGATATATATGCATTGACAAGGGTTTCAAACTATTCATGAAATGCATCTACAATTGCATGCAAAGGAAGATCTTGGTTGTGTGGTTCAAGGTTCCTTAGTGAGATATGGTGCAAATTTGGAAAATAATCAAAAAAATCAATGCATGGTGCAAAATGCTCTGTGGCCCTCTTTTCATGGTTACATGGGAGTGAACTGCTTCTTCAGTCACTGCAGCATTGAAAAAACTTGCTTTTTAGTTAGCCCTGTAAGCAAGAAAATGAAATACTGTTGAGGATCTAGCTCACTAACCTGCCTTATATAGATAGCCATTCATAGACAAATACTCTTATGGCACTAAAGAGAGAAAAAAAAAACAACACAAGAGCTCCAAAGCACTCACAGTTTAATGCTGGCATTAGCAGGAACAAAATGCTGTGGCTGTTCTTTCAAATGCTGCTTTGGCAGCAAATTAGACAAAAATTCCTCGCTGGTTTCAAGCGGGGAACAGAAAAACAAAAGTCATTATCAGATGGATTTTGCAGAAATTAATTTTTTCCTTTTTTTTTTTTTTTAGTTTTGGGGGTTTTTTTCTCATTTAAAGGCTCAGAATGCAGCATTTTGTTGCAGATGCTTTGCTCCAGCAGCTAATGAGTAGACATTAATATGCATGCACCTACCCGTTAATGAAGCGTGTTAGAACACCCAAAATCCCTGGTGCTGCTCAAATTACAGTGGCCACGCTCCCAGCACCCAGGGCTGTGACATTTGCCTGTGTCCTGAAGCTTTTTGGGGCTGAGCAGGATCAGGAGTTGCTCCTCAGCCTCATTCCCTTCCTTCCCATCCATCCCCTCCTATTTAAGCCATGAGGTTTTTCCCTCCTGTGCTTTGCATGTGGGGAATGCTTTAATTTTATTTCATTTTAACTTCCCTGGCAGGTAATGGGAAAGGTTAAACTCATCAGGATGGTGGCGAGGGGGGGCAAAACAATAATAACTGAAATAAAGAAATAATTAAATAAAAGAAACTCATGCTTAAGTCTTTCTATCCAGACTGCAGAGCTAAATTTAGGGTCCTGCAGTAACTGGAGATGGGAGCGGAGGAGGTGGAGTTGGTGAAAAGTTTTAAGAACCATCTTCCCAGCTTTTTATGAGATAATCGTGGTATTTCAGTATTTAGCATTAAAAAAAATCTGCTTTAAAATACCAGCCAGCTGCCTGCAAATGAGGGTGGGAATCAGCTGGCTGGCTGATCAGAAAAGTCCCCAAATTCCACCAGAAATCTTCTCCATTTGATTTTTCATATCTATTAACCCACAGCACAGCTAAAATTTACGATTCCAATATTGCCCAGAACATCTTTTTGGCAATTTCATTTGTTCTCAAGCAACTTCCTGAGGGTTTGGCCACTGTTCCCAGTGCCAGCTGCATTCCAGAGGCTGGCAGCTCCACTACCCCTCTGCCCAGCACCAGGACACCACACAGAACCCATCAGAAGGTGCCAACACCTTCAGCTCAAAACTGGACAAACTCCTGGAGATGTGCAGCTTGCCAGCCTGAGGACAGCTGCAATAATTGTATTTTTGGGTTGTTTTTTTCAGGTGGGGGTGATGTTTGATTGAGGAATTCCTGTCCTCAAGGGGAGATGTGGTTTGGTGACAGCCCACTGTGGTGTGGCACCTGCTGCAGGGATGGAAAGGGAGTCCCAGTTCCTGGGCTTTCCCAAGAAATGGGTGCTGGGTGAGGCCACAGAGGGGAACCCACCTCACCCAGAGCTCACCCAGAGCTCGGGTGTCTCCCTGCAGACCCCCCTGATGGAATCACCCTGCACTGCCCTATTTGGGACACGCAGGTGGGTGTGGGAACAGGGAGGTTTGTCCTTTTACCCTATAGGAATATGCAGGGCTGAGGATGTGATGCCACAAGCTGGATGTGGCTGTGCCCTGGACAGGAAGGACCCCACAGCTGGGCCCCTGATGGGAACCAGGGCTACAGTCCCGTGCCCATCCCAACAATTCCCTGGCCACAGCTCCCGTAGCTGTTTGGAAATCAGACCTACCTTAAACTGCCTTGCCAGGTGCTGCTTGTGGCTTTCTTCCACTTGCTTAAATTTGGATTCCAGTCCCCTCATCTGGTTTTCCATCTTCTCCACGTACTGTAGGTCTCTCTGAGTCCTCCTGTCCAACACCTCTATTGACTGGGACATGTTTTGCACCTGTCAGACGGGAAGGGACTCATTAAGAAGGTGCTGCCAGCAGTGAGGCAGCCCCCCTTGCATCCCAAAGCTGACCTTTTCCACACCCTCAGCACAGCTAAAGGGCAATCAGCCCACGCATTATTTACTGCTTCATCAACAGCAGCTCCCAGATTACAACCCCGTGCTCCAAAATACAGCAAAACCCGTTTCATAAACACTTTTTTTCCCTGCAGAGAAGAATTCAGCAATCCCGCATGGAAATGAGGGGTGTAGTTGAGGTTAAAATGCATTACTCAGGCTGGCCTCTCTGAGAGGCACCTGCTGTGGCACGAGGAGAGCTCAGAGGCGATGGCAGCACACCTGGCTGCCAGGAAAACCTCCTGCCCAGGTGCTCATTTCCATCTCCTCGTGAGCTCAAACCTCACTGCCAGCCAGCAGGACTTCATTACCCAAGCAGCCTGCTCACACAGCATCTGCCACAACAAATCCAGCAACGGGGAGGGCATCCTGAAGTTGGGAAGCACCAGGGCACGGTTGGTACCCCACTGGTGCCCTCCCGCTCGGGAGGTTTGGCTTCCGGTGGCGCATTCCCGCGGCTCCCGCTCGGAGCCCATCTGGCCTCGCCAAGGGAATGATGCAAGGAGCTTGGCTGGGCTCCCTGTGAGAAAACGAGCTGGAGGTGTGAGGAGGGGAGGGAAACGCCAGCGAGGCTGACCTGATTTTGAAGGTTGGCTGCCATCTGATTTATTAAGATATTCCCTCCTGTTTTCCAGGCTGGGAGAGGGGGGAACGGAGCCCTGACGTCAGTGCCTGTTTAGCATCGAGCACCGGGCTGGCTTTAAGGGCTCTGCAGCGGGGCCGGATGTGTTTGTCCCACGGCGGGGACGTGATGGGGCTCAGCCCACGGGCGCTGCTCCTGCCACCGCCACGTCACCCCCAGCAGTGCCACCGCCGCGATGACGTCCGTGGGGAAAGTGAATCAGGCACCCAGCCTGCTGCTGCGTCAGGGCCTGGCTTTAGAGCCAGCCTGCTTCCAATCTGCTCAGCCAAACCCCAACGGGAGCCAGCCCTGTCCCCGTGGATCTGCTCCCCAGGTGCCACATCCCGCTCCTTGCCACAGCCAAGCGCGTTTAGGCTGGCATGGGGAAGGAAGGAGTGGTGCAGCTTTGCCTCTGGCCAATCCCACTGTGGGGTTGGGCTGGGACTTACCTCGAGTGGCAGAGTGAGGGCACGGCAGGACAAATGCCAACTGTGGTAGCTCCAGCTTGGAAAAACCATCAAAATGCCCGTTGCTCATGCAGGATGACACCAAAACTATTAGAGGGATCTATTAAAAATGTATGGATGACCCGTGTGGCAAAGGCCAACAGCCTTTGGAGTGTTCTGTACAACTGCTCTGGGGACTGCTCTGTTCCTCAGCAAAGGTGAAGCTATTTTCAGTCTCTGAGCCTCAGAGATGAACCAGCACCATCCTGAACCCCCCCAGGACCTGCTCAGGGAGGTGTGAGGAGCAGGGAAGAGCAGAGCAAGGCAGGTTTGGAGGAGAAAAGAGCAAATCTGTGCTCGGCAGAAGCCTGGTCAGCTCCCATTAAGCTGTGCCTCCCCCAGGGAATGTGAGCTCTCAGTGGGTGTTAATTCACCTGGGCTGGATGTGGAGGAGTTTGAAGACTTCTCTGTGCCTTGAGGCAGGAAAAGGGAAGCCTCAGACAATCGTGGCTGGGCTGCCAAGCTACTTTGATTCCCAGTTATTCAGTCTATCCTTCGAGTTGAGCTATATCTACCCAGAAGGATTGTTCCAAGGAGCAGAGACAGGGATGACTTGTAGGGCTCATACGAAATTAATCTCATCCCACCAGTGCCTAACCCCAGCTGCAAATAATCAGAAAAGAACATTTCTCTAATGACAGACCAATATCTGAGTCTGCTGAGCAAGATTTTGGGGGGGCTCCTTATGCTTTTTCTCAGGTGGTGGGAAAGGAGAGAGACTCTGCTCTCAGAGCATCTCACTCAAGCTGCTGCCCTCAAATACCTCTGGAATGTTCCTGCTCCTCCCTGAAGTAGAGGAAAATAACCTCCTCACGTGCCTCTACACAGAGATGCCTAAAATTAGTGGCTGTGCTATTCTGGGGTGGGTTTTACAAGCCCAGAGTGGGTATTTGTTGCCCGTGTTGTTTTCCAGCAGGCAAGATCCGGGCCAGATTTGTAGGGAATGAGTCTCCCTCACTCCTCATCCCTGACAGCCTCGTGTGCTCCAGCAGCTGAGGAGCTGCTTGTTTTCCCTCATTAGCATATTATGCCCTTGATCCAGCAAAGTGCTTTGGCACATGATTAGGTTTCAATGAGCCTGTTGGAGCTCAGGCTGAGGCGTGCACAGAAGTGCTCTAATGAACTCAGGCCCAAGGATGCTGCCTCTTAAATTCCCTCAGCTCCATCCATCAGCTGCAGTCCTCAAACATGGCCTGAAATGCTTTTTGCCTCCTCTCTCAGCCTGAAACCTCATTTTCACCAAGATAATGTGAGACAGATACCTGTGGCTGTCTGGGGGAAAAGAGTTATTTTTAGCAGTTGAAATAGGAAATTAATACAAATGAAGCTTCCAGTGCTGCCCTTGTCATCCTGTTTGACAAGGAGCTGTTTCACAGTTAAACCAGAGTTAACAGAGAGTCAATATTGGACTGATGACCTCAGTGAGGTTTGTAAGGTCAAATCCATGGTTTAAACCCTGCTCAAGCTTCCCCGTGGATCAGCCTTTCAGGCCAGCTCCAAAAGGGCTCTTCTAAGCCCAGCTTTGGGGTTTCAGCTGGGATGAACCTTTAGCCTTGGGGACCTGCATAAACTGGTGGAGAAACAGCAAGAGGAATCTTGAGGGAGATTTTCAAGGTCTAGAGGAAAAATCAGCCAAGAAATGGACTCAGCTGACAGCCCAGGATAGGAAAAGTTCATCTTATAAGGTCTGTAGAAGGCAGAGTGATGGCTCAGATGTCCCCCTGTACACACCTGGGAGTGACTATCAGAGGAACAAAAGGAACTGTTACATCTGGGAATCAGCACTGGCAAAGAGGAGGAAGGATTGGCAGGAAACCAGAAATGGTTTCACCATCAGAGGAGGAAGTCCTGCCGGAAAAGAGGGAGGGAGGGAGGGAGGGAGGGAGGAAGGAAGGAAGGAAGGAAGGAAGGAAGGAAGGAAGGAAGGAAGGAAGGAAGGAAGGCCCAAATAAATAAATAAATATCCACTTGGAGCTCAAACATAATCTGTTGATGAGCAGGACTGAGGTGATGTCTTGGTTTGGGCCCAGTCCAAGGCCTGGGCTCAGCACCTGACACATGTAAGGCTGGAAGCACTCCGTGTACTCCAGCCAAGGATGAGCTCAGACACCTCGAGTGTCAAACCATGGACTGAACACTCTGTGCAGCGGGAGCAGCCCTGGCTGCCCTCCCCTCCCCTCTTTAACCTGTCAGGATGCCCAGGACTCGTTCCCAGCCACAGGAACTGCAGGTCCTGCACAGAACCTCATCCCTGTGAACTAAGCATGGATGGATGGCAGCTCTGAACCTCAAAATTCCCAAAGATTCTGCATGGACATTTCCCCTGCAGATGCTGTAACTGCTTTGTGCACACACACAAATGCAGCTGATTCCTTGCAACACCTCATCATTTCCACAGGTGACTTCCAGGCCTGCTCCTTGGAAAATCCAAGCTCAATTAACTCCTTGTGCTGCTTCCTCTGCTGCCAGGGAGAAACCAGGATGTGCAATTTTTCCCCATCACAAAGCTAGGGTTAGAATGTCAGCTGAGGGAAGGAGTTGCCAGGATTGAAATCCTTCCTGGGAAGCTGGAAGCTCTGCTCTGCAGTTGTTTTTTCCTACAGGGATAATCAGTTCAGCCTCCATCAAGATCAGCTGTCTGGCACTAAGAGCCTATTCCTTATTTTGGGGTTTTTCATATAGGTTAGCGTGGGAGTGAGATGCAGACCGATTAGCAGGCAGGTAACACACCCCAGAACACATGCCCAGAAATCCTGCTTCTCCCTCACTTTTTATCCACTGGCAGCCAGAAAGCTGCATGAAAAAAAACCCCACTGAGCACTTCCACCCTCCTGATGTTATCCCAGGTCTCCCATTCCCAACTCCTGCCCATCAGCAGAGGGCATTGGGTCAAATCCTGCTCGTTTGGAGGAGTTCTGGGAACACAGTGGCTCTTGGACACCCCTGTGAGCTGTTCATAAATCCTGCTCCCTCTCAGGCAGATGCACCCAGGGTGTTATTGCTGTGAGGAAGAAAAGCTTGAGTGGGATTATTTTTAGCAGCCTCTGACAACCCAAAGAATTGTTTTAGGGCTGAATGTTTCCTGGCTGGCTTTATTGTCCTCAGCACATGGGGCAATCAGTTAAAAGGAGGTTTAATATTGTGATAGGGAATTAAAACAACAGCTTCCCCCAAAGCAGCAGGATGGAAACTCTTTTGTCATGCATGGCACAGGCCAATATAGCATTAGGGTGTGGGGTTTAATTCTACAGCCAGCACCGGAGCCAGCTCAGCTTTGCAAGAAAAGAGCACAATTTCACATGAAACAGCATTTCCTCACTGAAATGTGTTATCTGGAAAATTTCTTGTTATTTGGGATATATCCCTAATGAGATTCTTTGATCTTTTGGGCAGCAGACTATTAAAAACTAATCAAGAGGATGTCAGCATTAGGAAGAAAACCACTAAGTGTCATCCCTGTGCTACCTGATGGCAACAGCTCGCAGGTTTTTACTTGACCTTTTAAATACCACCTTGCCTAGCAAAGCTTGGCTTTGGGCTTTTAATTCTCTCTCCTCTCCTGTTGTTGAGGCTGCTTTGAAACTGCTTGTGCCAACTGAATGAAAAAGGTATTTTTTTTTTTATTTTTTTTAGGGTTTTTTAGAGATACAGTTCAATATTAGTGCTTTGATCTCAGCAGTTTTACCTCAACCTTAGGCCAGGCTTTCCTCTCAGAAAACACTTGAGAGATTTCTCCTCCTGCCTGCAGCTGATTGTTCCCTACTACATGCACAGGGACAACTACAGCAAGGAAAACCCATCCCAAGGGGCCTTCCCTGGAAAACAAGGCTCAGCTCAGGGTTTTACCCCACCAAACCAAATCAATTTTGCCAGAAGGGGCCAAGCATTACCTTTTCTAGGAGTTGTCTCAGCTGCTTTGTCCTGGCATCACGCGAGCACATCGTCTGCTGAGGTGCCACCACTGTGCATATACAACGTCCCTCGCTGTCCTGGGCAGAGCTGTACACCTGCCAGCTTTCCTCTGGGTTGGTAGGCAACACCTAATTAACACAGGGAAAGATGGGTTAATTAAGCAGGGGAGGCCTGGCAGGGCTGTGGGAGGTGAAGGGGAATGAGGGGAGGAAGCAGGACGGCCGCGGCAGAGAGCAGAGCTGGGCTGGAGGCTCCTCCGAGGGCCCAGCTGGCAACGTTCTCTTGGAATGCAAAAATATGGATTGGGGACAAATCAAAGAAGAGGCTGAAAAGGAAAGCAAGAGCTGAAACACCAAGTGGGAAAGCGTGGACACACGGAAAGCCAGACAGCAGCGAGAATTCCGGGTGCTGGACATCGCTGAGCACATCGGGGTGGGGACCCCGTGCCCCGCTGTGGTGACAGAGCACTTGGCATGTCCTTACCACCGGGAGAGGGACGTGCCCGAGCCACCAGGGAGGGCACAGCGTCCTGCTGAGGGCTGAGCACTGCTGTCCCCTCTGCAGAGCCCTCCCGGACCCGGCAGCTCTCCCGGGCGCACGGACACGGCGAGTTCCCTTCCCCCCTTTTCTCTGGCATCTCCCCGCCGATGAGGAGCTTCAGCAAACAACACTCCCCTCTATTCCAGGCAGGGAGAGCCCGGAGCCGTGCCCCGTGCAGAATCCCAGCAGGGATGGGATGCAGTTTGGAGGAACCAGCAGTGCCTGAGCTTCCAGGACACGCCAGGGAAGGGAGCCCAGCCCCAAACACGGCGCATTCCCAGCCCCTCGTGCTCTCCAAACCTCTCCCATCTTAATTTTCCTTTGATGTCGCGGCACGATGCATGATTTAATCCCGACCCAGCCTCGGAGCACTTTGAAGGTGTCACCGTGTCCCCAACCAGAGGGGGAATGTTCTTTGCACCGTTTCACCACAGAACAAATCACCCTGCAAATGCCCACGGTGACAGACATGCCCAAGTAGATACACAATTGGATTCCCTGGCTTAAAACAACCGGAGGGGAGGGGGGGGAATAATAATAATAAATGAATCTCATAAACCCTGGTAACATGGAAAAAGTAAAAAAAAAAATCCCAGCTTCATTCACCCAGCAGCACAACCACGCCACGGAACACTCCGGGAACAGCAGAGCTGCAATAGCGGAGCTCCGTCAGAAGGCACGGGCGTGCAGCCTGCAGGAGGAAGGTGCCCGATTTTCCCTGCTCAGGGAAGACAGACAGACAGACGGGAATGGTTTTCCCAGCCATTCCCAAAGTAGGAAGCTCAGGCACAGCCCCAGTCCTCCAGCAGAGCAGGGACAGGGGACGCCCAGCCCCACCGCCACACACGGCAACTTCCCGGCGGAATCTCCATCCCACCGAGGACGGACCGGGGAGGGAGGGAGGAGGAGAAGCCTCCGGGGATTCGCACCCGCTGTCCCGGCGGCTTTCGCAGCGGCGACGAGGGAAACTTTGCGTCCCTTTGGCTGCAGGGACGATGCGGGGGGACGGGAGGGGGGTAGCCGGGTCGCCCTCAGCCGTGAACGAGGGATGGCTGAACCGGAGGAGGGGAGAGGAGAGATGCTCCCTGCACCGCCACCCCATCTCCTGCCAGCACCCCCTGGCCCCTCGCCGCCCCATCCCCGCTCCTGCACCACCGCGGGGGACACTTTGCGGCGATGTCCCCGAGGGGCGGCGATCCTGCTCCTTCTCGGGGTGCTGCGGCTCCTGCAGGGAGGGACCCCCACGGCCACTGGGACACCTGGGCAAGGAGAGACGTGACAGCCCGGGGGACACCCAGACGGAGAGGGACTGGGCGGCGGCGGGGAGCAGCCGCAGGGATGCTCCGGGATGCGGGGACGCTCCGGGATGCGGAGATGCTCCGGGAGGCTGGGACGCTCCGGGCAGCCCTCCCCGTGCCCCCCGGACTTACTCCGGTGCTGCGGTCCAAGGTGCCGCCCGTGGCCGCCGTGAGTTTGGTGGTGTTGAGCCCCACGAGGGAGGGCAGCGTCTGCGACATCCAGTTGGTGATCATGGCCATGGTGCTGAGGACGACTCCAATCTTGAGTAAAGGCACAGACATGTCTGCGGGGGGGGGCGGCAGGCACCCTTCATTCTGCACCGGCGCCGGGCTCCATGCCGCTGGGTTCGG
>VYXG01008674.1:290479-336237 GCA_013397235.1 Lanius ludovicianus
GTTTCCCCTGAAAACCCCCCCCCCCCCCCCCCCCCCAAAGGCAGAGCTGACAAGGCCCATAAGGGGGTGACACCACCCAGCTGCCCAGGCCGTGCGTGTGACCCCCCTGGGGAAGCTGGAGGGGCAAGTGACAACCCTGCCACCCCCTTGGCACTGTGGCCACCACTGGCCATAGCCTGGTGGTCCTGGCTCTTTGTCCAGCGCGGCGCATGCGCACGGCCCCAGCTCCCTCACACACAATGGGCTTCTCCCTCACGGCTCTGCTTCCTCCCCACCCCTCCTCAGCCGCACAGCCCTTGGGTTTCTCGGCTTCCCCCTCCTTGGCCGCCCCGCATTCCGGGCTCCTCAGCCCTTCTCCGGAGGGCTCCGTGCATTTTAGGCAGCTCTGTGCTCTCCTTGCTGGGGGCAGCAGAAATCCTCGGAGGGTGCGAAGCCAAAAGGCTTCGGCGGCTCAAACTTCAGCAGTAGGGCAGGGACAGGGAGAGCTTTGTCACTGGGAGAAAGGGAAAAATAATCTCCATAAAGCATCCAGGATGAGAGCCCAGCTGCTAATTGCTCCTACACTGAGAAGCCTCCATTCCCCTCCTATTTATAGCTGCTTTTTCTTTCTTTCTTTTTTTTTCTTTGCTTCCAGGCAGCACCACAATTAACCCCACAATCTAGAGCATCCTCTTGCAATTACTTTTTTCTTCCTTTCCTAAGCGACTGGTGAAAAAAAAAACCAACAAAAAACCAAAAAACCCAAAAGACAATCACCCTGCTTGCCTCTCCCTAGTCAGCCTCAAGAAGTCAAATGGAGTTTTAATTCCACTTCCAAGGGATGGCTTTTGGGTGCCTCCTTTCCCTCCCCCCACAACCCCACGCCTCACTCAGTCCAGGGGCCGGGACAGGGAAGAAAACCACGAAAATCCAGGCAAAAAAAAAAAAAAATAAAGCAGGAGGAGCGGGGAGAGGGGGGACAAATAAGCTGCTCCCGTTTCCCACAAAGCTGTCACAGATGGAAACATCGAGGGACATTTAAATGTCACCTAAAACCAGCACAGCTACCCCCACACGAGGAGCCGGCGGGGTGTGTGTTGGGGGGGTGACAAGCAGGGACAGCCACCCAGCACCGCCACCTCGTCCCCGTGGCCACCCGGGACAGCAGCTCCCAACTTGGGCGAGCCCGAGCCTGGCTCGGGGGGGTCCCGCAGCCCCTCCACGTTCCCGCAAGCGGGGCCGGGGGAAGGCGACCCNAGGTTTAGCAGAAAATGGCGTTGGGGAGAAAGGGAGAGGAGGAGGGGGAGTGGGGAAAGGAAGAGATGGACCTACTTGGGTGAGTTCTGTGCCCATCAGGATGAGGAAGCAGAGGGTCAGCAGCTTGCTTGCCGGTTGCATCTCTCGCACCCCGTTCTAGGCACCTCGCATACAGATCACCTCCGGGCGAGCCTCCCCTGCGCCGTCCCCGAGCCTCGCTGCCTCCTCACTCCTTTATTCTTATTAATATTTTAATTAAAAAAAAAAATAGACAACAAAACGCGATTAAAAAAACCCCAAAACTAAAAACCAAAAAATGAGCCTGATTTTGCGGGTGGCTCTCAGCACCCTCGGGAAGCGATGCCAGAAATCTGCTCAGCAGAGCCTTCACTTTGCATATTTATTGGGATCCCAGTTTCTCTCCTCTGCTCTCGGTGCTGACTGTCTGGTAATTTATTTAATTTTTTTTTTTAATGGCTCCCCTGCTCCAGAGACATTTGCGAAGAGAAATTCAGCGGAGCACGCAATGATTATCTCTGCTATTGCCAAAAGTTTGCCTGGAAAAGGGGGGTGATGGGGAGAGGACAGGGATTTAAAAAAAAAAAAAAAAAAAAAAAAGGAAAAAAAAAAGGAATTGGTAGGGCTGGCTACTAGCAGGGGATGGCTGTGGAACAGGATGTGACATCAAGTAAGGCGGGGGAAATTTAACTAAACACGGCAAAGGGAGAGGGGGAAAAGCAGCCGCGGGAGCGCCGCTGAGGCTGCGGGGACCCCGCGGGGAGCAGGGGGTTAACCCCATCCTTAACCCCATCCTTAATTCCGTCCTTAACCCCATTTTTAATTCCCTCTTTAACTCCCTCCCCACCCTCTCCCGATCTCCGGGGATCCCTCGGGACAACAAGGGGGTGCCCAGGGATCTGATCCCCCCCAAAACACCAACCCCAGACTCCCAAGGAAGGCTCGGAGCTCCATCCTCTGCCAGGCTCAGCTGCAGAGGAATTTCGGGCAGCAGGAGGATGTGAGGATCCTTTGTCACAGAGCATCCTCACCTGCAGGTGCCCCTGGGGCTGCAGGCAGTGCCCACCCCACACTGGGTTCTTCCCCTCCCCAAGGAGCTGTTTCCCCCTTATTTCTCTCTCACACCCCCCTGAGTGCTTTCCAAACCCCAGTTTCTTCCAGGAGTTCATAAATATAATGAAATGTTCTAGTGTGTGGTGCTGCGGGTGAAAAGCATCGCCCTCCCTGCTCCAGAGATCCTCTCTCAGGGATTATTTAATACCACAACAGAAATTCCTTGCTCACAGTTGGCAGAGGCCCCACAAGAGGATTTCTCCTGTTCAATACTCCAGGGTTTCTTCACCTGGAGCCCTTGGGACTGGAGCAGGACATGGGATCTCTGTAGGGATGAGCTGACGTGGGGCCCTTTCCCAGTCCCAGGATCACAGAATTCAGCAGGAACCAGGAAATTTGCAGTGTTGTGACTGAGCCTCTGTGGGGACAAAAAGCTGAGAACAAACTGGAAAAAGCTTTCTGCTGTTCCCATCAGCAAATATCCAAAGGAAAGTTGTCCCAGCCCTCTTAGGAGGGTCTTAGCAGCTCTAGATGGGAAATCATCCCCCTTTAAAGTGAGTTTGGAAAAGGCAGCCCAAGGAGCAGCTGTGGGGGAGCTGGAATGTCTGACTATCCCACAGAGGTCCCTTCTGAGAGACTCCCCTCAGCACCTGCCTTTAAGGTTGGTCCTCTGGAGCCCATAAAAGCTGAGGACTTGTAAAAAAAGCATTAAACTCCTCTTGACTTTATGGAGAGCAGCACAACGAGGCCAAAAGCATCAGTGGAGCGACAGGGTTTGAACACCTCCTCTCCTGGCACCTCGGGAGGTGTTTGATTACCACAGGCAGGGATCACAGCAGGGTAAAAAAAAAATCCCAAAACTCAGAGGAAGGAGGAGGAGTAGCGAGCTCCACGTGGCTCTGTGGGTATTTCTCTGTTTAAAGTGCCTTCAAAACCCACCTGAGCAGCTTCTCATTAACCCACGAGGCTGATGCAGCTCAGGATTCTCCAGGTGCAGCTGGAGCTCCTGGGGCTGAAAATAGATGGGAGAGAGGCAGAACCCAGCAAAGAGAGCTCCCTTCACACAAAAATGTCAACAAATGAGCTCAACTTCACCTGAAATTTTTGTGCCCATGGAGGATGCTTTCAATTTGGGTGGTTTAGACCTCAAAGAAGAAACCCCACCTTGTTTTCCATAGACAAGGCTCTGAAATGAATTTTTCCAAGACACCAACTGCATATTCCCAAGGGGAATCCCTTTCTCCTCCCCCACTTTGGTTTTGTACACATCCAGTTTTATTGACCTTCATGGCTTGCACTCGGGCAGAAGCATCAGCCCTGCAATTTGTTTCATTTATTTCTCTTTTGAAGTATTTCTGAATTCGTATCAACAGTCTCATTATCAAACTGGAGCTCCAGAGGGTGAGGCCTTGCCTGGTCCTTCCTCCAGGGAAGAGCCCTGCCCCAGGGAGCTCTGCTCCCAGGACAGAAATCAGAGAAACCAAGAGAAATAAAAAGCAAAAAAAAATTACCCAGTGAGAGCACAGCTCAGATCTTTTGATTTTCCACAGTGTCTTCCCCAGACTTTGAAAAGTACCTCCTCGAAATTTGGAAGGAGTTCAAGGTCTGGAGAACCTCTGCCCACGGAGTGCGACTAAAGAGGCTCTGGCTTTTTCCCCGGGAAAAAGGAGGGCTGGGAGGAGGCTGCCCAGGGGAAGCTTTCTGTACATGAAGGCTCTTTTATCTTCTAAAAAAAAAAAAGGCAAAGCAAGAGTCCACAGTTTGGAGTAGAAATAGGGCCTGGGTTTTTTTTCTTTCCCTCAGGAGAGGAAAATCAGGCTGTGAAATAACTCAGCTGAAGGCACGGTGTCCTCTGCACCAGTTAAACCAGAGCCAGGAGCCCTTCCCAGAGCTGCATCCCTGCTCCTCCAGCAATGAGAGGTTCCTCCCATGAAGATCTTGCTGTGTGATGGAGGAGAGGAAAGAAAAGCACAGCTGCTTTCTCCTCTTGATGGATAGGATGAGATGGAGGCCAGAGCTTTGCTCTCCAGATCCCGCTGTCCTCTGGAACAGCTGCCAGGACACAGAATGGGAGGGCAGGGGACATCAGGGGATGGCAGGGGAGGGCAGGCAGCCCCTTCCTCTGTGCTGGGAACCTGCAGAGCCTCCCCTGCTCATCACTCCTGCATAATCGGTGAGCCCAGATGGATTTTGTCCCCTCCCAGGACTGCTGGCTCTCCTGATATTTTGATGGAGCTCCTTCATGGGCTGCCCAGTGCTGAACTGATTTTCCAAACAGCCCCAAAGCATCGATCCCTTTGTCAGAAACACGCCAGGGCTGCCAGGCAGGAGCATCACTGTGGTGGGGCCTCGGGGCTTGTGACAGGAGGACTCGCTGCAAGGAGCCCCCTGGGAGCTCTCATTCCACACATGGGGATGGTTTGGCACAATCTGATGCTGGGGATGGGGAACTGCATCCCAGAGGAATTCAGAGCTCTGCAATCCCCCCCAACAGCCCAGTCCACGCAGTTGGGCTCAGGGATGGGCACAGGCTGTGGCTCCTGGCAGAGCTCCCTGTGCTGAACTGTCTCTCTGCTCCTGGGGGCTGTTTTCACCCACAGGATCCTCCTGCCCCAGCCTCTGGTGCCTCTGCCCCTCCTGGGGTTGTCCCTGCTCACCTTCCCCACCACAGGAGAGCCTCTGGCCATGCACAGAGCATGAGGATGCCATGGAAAAGTCATGGATTAGCCAAGGCAGGAAGGTGACAACACCTCCAGCTCCCAAAGAGAGTTGTTAGGAGGGAAGGACCTGAGGTAAAGCTCAGGATCCACCCATACCCTGGAACTCAGCAATTTCAGCTGATTTCAGGCAAATTCCACAGATTTATCACCTTCTCTTGGACTTGATCTCTTGGTTTGGGGTTAGACAAAGCCACTTCCATGCATTTTCACTGGGTCCCTCAGCACTGGGGATTCCAACTGCCCCCAAAGGGCAGCAGGGATGGGAATGAAAAGCAAGGCGCATACCCAGATCTGAAAACATGGCATTGGGGTTTATTTTTAAAGCCAACATCTCTCATTCTGTGCAGCTCTTCACCTCCCTGCTCAGGAGTGGGCTGAGGAGCAGACACTGCCAGACTTCAATTCATCCACCAAAGCTTCAGGGAGAGTGAGGGAGAACAGGTCAAGATGCAGGAGAGCACACAAGGAATGGCAAAAGGAATAACACAGGAAATGGGGAGGAGCAGAGGGCGAAGGGCAGGAAGGGAACTGGAAAAGGCGAGAGAAAAACCAAACCTCATCCAGGATGGTTTTTTAACGAGTTGTCTCTGTTTGCTGCACTAAATCAGAGCATTGCTGGTGGGGAGGATGGGTAGATGTGGGAGGCAGCCTTGGTGACATCCAGCCTTGGTGACATCCAGCCTCTGATTTCTGGGAGCTGCCAAATCCTTTCCCTTGGCCACACAAAGCCTCAGCCATCCTCTGGTGTCAGCACCACTGCCTCGGGCAGAGGCAGATCTGTCACACTCCCTGTCATTCACCTCGAATTCCCCTTTTCCCGGTGCAAACAGATCCTTCCTTTGGTCCCAGTGACTTCCCAGCCCTTCCCAGGCGTGTCCCGGCTTTCCAGATGGTTTCACAGCCAGTTCCATCAGCACTGCTGTGCCTTCCTTTGCTCTCTGCTACTCTTGTACTTTTCTTCCCTCATCAAGTGCTCCAGTCCGAGCCTCACAGCTGGAAATAGTGTTTTTTCTGCTTCTGAAGAGCAGAACGTTGCTTTTCCTGGGCTTTTCATTATCCAAATAATTCAAGGAGCCGAGCAAAGGAGATGAAACGCCACACCAGGCAGACCTGAGCGGTCTGAGGCAGCTCCTCTGCAAACATCCCCTCCCTGCCTGGCACTTTAAAGTTGTTTTTGCACCTTAGAACGCAAATGAATCCCACATAAGTGGCTTTTAAAGGGTTTGAGCCTCCCAGCAGCCCTGAACGCACACAAGGATCACCATCATCATAACAAACTTTGCTGCCCAAGCAGCACCACCAGCAAATTCCCAGATTTTTTGGCACCTGGAGGGAATCCACATATTTTTGTATCAACAAATGGGGTCAAGGAGGATCAGAACCGACAGCAGAGCCTCAGAGAGCCCAAGTCACCCAGGGTGATCTTCTCTAAGACATCATTAAAGGGGAACCCCTTGCTTGGGAGAGATTTCAGTGGGAAAACATAGGTGGGAAAGGTGAGGCTCGAGCGATTTAGCAGAGTTTACCTCTTTATTTGTGGTGCACAGATAAGAGGCTGAGTGCTCGCTGTGCTCTCCGAGTTTCCATGGTGTTTCTGGAGGGCAGCTCTTGGGTGGAGAGCAGGATTTGCTGCCACTCAAGGTTCTGCCTTCTCAGAGTAGTGGAAGGATGCAAAAAGCCACAGACTACAAAGAAAAGAAAATTAAAAAATTAAAAATATGACCAATAATTCCCGAATTTCCAGAAGTTCAAATCTCAAAGGGAGGTAAGTGCAGGGAGCAGCTTCTGTTGCTAAAACCCCAAGTTCGCCCTGGTTTGGGATCAGCTTTTCAGCCAACTGCCAAGAACTTTGGAGTAAACCTCATCCTTTTGCAGGGCCCAGATTGTATATGGGGCCATATACCCCGAAATGTTTTTATTTAATTTGAGCCCACATTATGCTGCCTGCATATGGTGACACACACATTTCATTTTATGGAGCAGATGCTGCTTTGCTGTTGAGGCTGTAATGTACTGAGTGCATTATAGCATCGTTTGGGCTGGGGGAACTGTAGTGTCTTCTAACTCTGATTAGCCTTAATTTGAAACCTGATTTCCTGAGGAAATGAAGCCTGTGACATCCCACTCTGGATGTGTGCCCATGGATGCTCGGTGTCCATTTGCTTGGCCATCATTCTCCTGGTTTTTTTCAGTGCTCCAGGGCCTGTTTCAATGGAATGGAGGAAAATCCAGTTTGCTTCTCTCCCAAAATGATTTCACATGGAAGATTAAGTTTACAGTAGAGGCTCATGAGTCCAGAGAAACCAAGCTGACCCAGCACTTTGCCCTAAACAACCCCAGGAAATGAATGAGATAAGGGTAGGAAGCACCCAAGATGCACCAGTCAGGCTGAATTCTGCTCTACCCAAGGACAAAAGCCCAGCTCAGTTTTAATTAGGAGCTGATTAAAGTCTAGGAGGGATTGTGACTTTGCTGACCTCCTTGCTGGCTCACCCTCTGCTTCCCAGTCCATTCCACAGCCACCAGCTTCCTCTTCCAGCAGTGAGGACACTGCTCCCAGACAATCCGACACCCTGGGATTAGTTATTTAACCCCACCCTGCTGATTGCTCCCGTTTGCAGCTGATTTCCAGGGAATCAGCAGAGCTCTGCCAGGAGCCAGCAGGGCACAGCTGTGTCTGGAACAAACGCTGGGAGCACCGGGAGCAGAATTCCTGCAGCTGATGCTGACGGGGCTCTGCACTCCCCTGATGCTTCACAGCCAAACATCTCAAAAGAAAAAGCATCACCCACCCTCCAGCTGGCACAAACTGAAGCTTGGCCCCTTTTTTAAGGGACCAGCCACAGTGGCATCTTCACTCCATGGATCTCCAGAGCTTGAGGCAAAGTTTAGGGGATATTTCTGTGGGCCAACACCATTAGCTGTGGTCTGTGGCAGGACAAAAAAGGACCCTGCAGGAGCTCAGCTGTGCCCATCCCCAGCAGAGCCCATGCCCAGGATGATGCCAACACCCCCGAGCCCTGCACAGCCCCAGATTCATGAACTCTGCCGGGATCCACTGCCAAAAATGGCCATAAACAGCACTTAGTGATGCATAATATATGAAAATGGCTCATGCTGAGCTTTTAGATGGAGAAGGGTTTTTTTTTTCCTCTTAATACTATTATAACATTCTCCTGCAGCCATGGAAGCACCATCATAAATATTTAAAAGGAGGTTGAAAAGACCCAGCCTGTGAGGTTTGAATATTTATGGCCACCAAACCCTTGACCTTTAGATTTAGGGTACAGCATACATAAACCAGCCTTATTTAACTCTACACCACAGGTCGCCTGGGGATCAAATCCGAGCTGAAACCCTGGAAACATTTAGCACTTTTAAGGTTTTTAGTGGTAAACAGAGTGCCATAAATAGGGATTTCAGGCAGGGAGAGGAGGGGGGTGCAAGGCTGAGCACAGGACTGGGACTCCCAAGGCACAAATTCCCCATGAGCCTCGATTTTGCAGCATCTAAAGCAGAGTGAAAAACAGCAATGGGAGAAATGAACAAAAGATGGTAAATGCAGAGAAAAATGAAGTATCAGGGGTAACAGGAATCGCTTGGTTTTGGGGTTTCCTCCAGCCAGTTCTTCTGCTGTGGGTTTGTCCCATAAAACACAGCCGGGTGTGCTCAGCCAAATCTGGGCCTCAGCGCCTTCATTCAGGATTTTCCAGCAGCCCCAGTGCTGTTGAATGCTTCAATCAGAGCCAATCAGAGATTTTCAAAGCCCCTGTGCTTCCCAGCTGGTGTGGAGTTGTTATTTGTTCCATTTTTTTGGGAGAATTATGACTCACGCTCGGTGTTGTCGAGTTAAAGCCTCTCATTCCCTCCGCTCAGCATCCCAGCGCTTTCTTCCTCAAAACCTCTGTCTGAAATGGAGCTGATCCCACCCTAGACAGGGATAAAAAGGGGAAGTCTGTTCCTCTGCACCCCAGAAAATTCCCCACAAAGTGAGCAGGTGATGCTGGGACTGGTAGGACAAAGGCAGGAGCTGCTGGCAGTCGGGGCTGGACTCGCAGCAGATCCAAGTGGAGGTGCAGCATTGGGAATGCACAACATCCATGAATTTGTGGCTGTTTATTTGGTTAGGGTAAGGCAGGAATCTCTCAGAAGCCCTTCAGATCTATTTGCAGGCAGGAGTTTGAAATGCTCCTCTGATGTATTTGCATATTTAAAAATAAGAGAGAGGTGAGGAGATGAAAGGGAGGAGCTGGTGCAAGGCAAGGGCTGCCCTGCACACCCCAGAAAGGGGACACCTGCTGAAATCTCATCCAAACTACAGGAAAAAGCAAAATTTGTGAATTTTTTATCCATTTTTGTTTGTTCTTGGCTTACTCTTGCCCCTTTTTTCTTTTTTTCCCCTCATGATTTTGGTGGTTTTTCCTCCCGGAGCGCACGGCCGGGCTGGGGCTGCAGGTGTGAGCGGTGGGATTTTGGCAGCTCCTGCTTTACCTGAACCCTGTGTGCCAGAGCCCACGTGTGGAACAGCCAGGGATGAGCAGGGAGCGAGGCTCCAGAGCTGGCCACAGCTGGATGGAGCTGGTGACAAATGCTGGTGGCTCCATTTGGATTGTCACACTCTGAACTCAGAGACACCAGACGGGCACTGCTCAGATGCCACCTCCAGCCCTCGCTTTGCAGCTGAGTTTTTGTGTGCTCTGCCCTCTTTCCAAGTGCAATTTTCCCATCCAGCCAGCGGCCAGGGATGATCAAGGGGGCAAATGTGCTTTTAGGGCTTTCCTGGTGACGAGGTTTTGCACGATCCACTGCTCCTGTGCCACAGTGCCGGATTAATTACAGTGCTAACGAGTGTCTACCAGGTGCCTGTCACAAATTATCTGTGGGAACTGGACAGCACTTTCCTGACATTCCCAGTTTCGTTCTCTGGAACTGCTCCTGCTGCTCCATTAGCTGGAAAATAAACAAACCCACAGCCAAGCTGGCTGCGTGCCCGCTGCTGGGAACCTGCTGGAAAAGGAGGAAGATCCAATATTGCAATTAATAGGTCCACTGGGGTGTTTTGAGGAGTGTTCCAGTGTCTCCAGCCTTTTGAAAGGGGTTCAGTGCTGCCTTTCAGAGCCAGCCAAAAGCTGCTGGGGATAATCCCTGTGCTTCCCAAGCTCGGTCCTTGTGGAGACCCACCAGGATCTGCCTTTCTCCTGTTAATGTCCTCCCAGGACTGCTGACAGCTTGAGGGGTTGCAAGGGGAAGCAGGGACAGCTGGCTCCACTCTTCCCATCTCATTTCCTCATGGGGACACTGGCTCAGAGAAGCCTTTTGCCATCCTAAGCCCCGACTGAAAATCCCTTGGTGCTTAACCTATAGGTGCTCAAGGGCTGGCGCCTTTCACTTGAGTCTTTCAACCCAACCCCTGGGGTTCTTTTTTTTTTTTTTTAGGAAATAACCTTAAAATCCCTCTCCTCCTCTCCAGTTTGGATGGTGCCAGGGTTCCTGGGGGTGGAGCTGGCACAGAGGCAAGGCGGCTGCTTGTCCTTGCTTCCCCAGGAAACTCCTGCCTGCCAAAGCAGCCAGCGATGGTTCCTGCAGCCTGGGGAGCCACAGAGACAAACTGGAATGATGATTTTTTTGTGGAAATAATCGGGAGACGCCCAGATGGGAAGAGCTGTGTGGATCACTAAAGGATTTAGCGAGTGTAGGAAAGATTGATGTGGGAGTGGCTGTAGGATGCAAAGAAACCTGTTCTGGCTTTTGGGGGATTCAAATTGTTGGGCTCCAGCTCTCATTTGGGGTGAAAAAGGCAAAGAAAGCATCTGAATAGGTGGAACCAGACCTGTTTATGTCACTAAAAGATCCTTCCCTCTCCTGGTGCTTTTGGGAGCCTCTTTAATAAACTTTGCAGAGGGAAACCTTTCCTCAGAGCCACCCAAGATGTGCTGGGGAATCTTTGGCCCAGGAGAATTTGGGAATATTCCCACTGTTCCCTTGTATGTTCAGCAATGCTGCCTCCTGTTCCTGCTGTTTGTACAGGGTTTCTTTCACTCCATCCCCATCCCTGAGCCTGCTGGGCTCCACGACAGGGAGGGAGCTCAGGGAATCTCACTGCTCCCAGGGCATCCCTCCCTCCCCACCTGCTGTCACAGGGTTTGTGGTTTCCGTGCTCCAGCTCCCTGAATGTTCCTTGCCTGCCTAGAAAGGGGCAGGGATGGAGTTAAGGCAGGGAGGGGAAGGTTATGTGCCTCATCAAAGCCAAGCTTTGGGGGTTTGGGTGGGAGCTGTTTGTGGGCACTGAGCACAGTAACGGGGCTGCTGCTGTTTATTGTGCAATCATCGCTTCAAACCCTCTCCTTTTCCTCTTCCCCTCACTCCCCTATAACCCAAATGGAGCCATAAAAATCCAGCCTGAGGGGGACAAATAATTCCCTTTAAAGTTTATCCCTGGGCCTGGTCTCCTGCTGGCAGAAAGCTGCATGGGAGCATCACAGCTTTTCTGCACTGCCTGAGGAGGGGGAGCAGCCCTGGGCCACCCCAAACCTCTGCTGCCATCCTGTCCGGGCTGGCAGGACCCCAAGGTGGGACCTCAGAAGCTCTGAAGGTCATCTCAGAGCAATCCCAGCCAAGCCACCTGCCAAAACCTCTCCAGTCTGATACTGGGCCTGGTTCCCTTCCCTGTCCTCAGGGAGAGTAAAGAGCCAAGGCCATGAAGGGAGCTAAACTGTTTTTTTCACTGGCTCAGAGGCACTGCAATAGCCATGTTTTTAAAATTTAAATGCTTGCATCCAGTTGTATTTGCACTGAGTAATGTCCTTATCCAATGCAATCACTTCAAATCACTGTTTTTCAAATCCTCTGGGGCGTCTGCAGCGAGCAGAGGGTCCAGGTCAAATACAAACCTCCTGGCTTGTTTGGGAATGGCTGTGGCAGTGTTGCCATTGCATTAATGAACCATGTAAATCATAGCCAGTTGTTAAATAACAGCGGGGGGAGAAGGAGGAGAAGGCAGGAGGGACTTTCCACCCTTTCTCCAGAGAGCTTTGCAGCTACAAGGAAATGTGTGTCAGTGCTGTGACTTGCCAGCTTGGAGGACATACATTTCCCATCCAAATATTGCTTCTTCAGAGGCTCTCGCTGCTCCCGAGAGATTCCCGTGGAAATTTGTAAAGCCCAGCCTCAGCCTGCCTTTGGAGGCACTCACAGGAGGCTGATGGGGATATTTTTAGTTATTAAAAAAATAAGAAGAGGCGAGAAGAAGGTAGAGAGAGACAGGTGGATGTGAGTGTTCCCTGCAGCGCTGGGATGATGGGGACGGGCTCTGCCGTCTGTCACCGGCTCCCAAACCCACAGGGACGTGTCTTGGTGTGTCACTCACCCTTCAGACTGCACAGGATGAAATCCCAGCCCTGGGAGGGGTTTCTCAGCTCCACAGAATGCTCCAAGCTCGGCTGTTATTGCGTTAATACTGAAGGGAAAGAGCCTGGGTAACTGGACATATGGCTTGGCTGGAACTGTGGGTTTTTCCTGCTGTCTCCCTTTCCTCTCCATCTGTCCCGAGAGGCAACGGCCTCTCTATTTCACAGCCCTGCACTGAAGAATTCCTGGCTCTGCCATTCCACCCCTAGATAAGCCCCTTTTCCTCCCAGAACCATCAGGGCAGGATGGTTCTGGGCCACCCCACAGGTTATTGAACGGCTGGGGAGGAGGCAGACATCCCAGCCAGAGCAGGGTACAACATCCACTCAGGAATCTCCTGCCCTGCTCTAGGACCAGCCCCCACTGCTCATCCATAGGCACTGATGTTAAACAGTTCCTGCATCAGGAGTGGTTTGGGGGGTTATGCTCACCTTTTCATTCCTGCTCATGTAAAACATTTATATTTCCTCTCCATTTCATCCAGGAGCCTTGATTCCCACTGCTTTTCCTCTCAAAAAGCTTGCCACTGACCTGTCCAGCTGAAATCTGTATTTGCTTCGAGGGGTTGAAATCCTAACCCAGCTTCATGCTGTGCTCCTGAATACAAACCAGGAGGTGAAAGGCAGAATTGTCACCTCAGTCATTGTTTTCCTGAGCCATCTTTACTGAATTCCTGCAATCATGGAATGGTTTGTGTTGGAAGGGACCTTAAATACACCTCATCCCCCCCCCTGCCATGGGCAGGGACACTTTTCACTATCCCAGGTAGCTCCAAGCCCTGTCCAGCCTGGCCTTGGACACTTCCAGGGATGGGGCAGCCACAGATTCCCTGGGCAGCCAGGGCCTACCCTCCCAGGAAAGGGGAACACCCCCACGAGGCCTCTCCCTGCAGTTTCCCTTGGGATACCACAGGCAGAGCTGTTTTGGGAGCTCTGTGTTTTGATAAAGCAAGTGAGATAAAAAATAAACAGTTCCTAATGACCCACATCTATTACAGATAAACAAATGGGTTGTTTCTAAAGCTGGCTTGGACTATTTCAGGTTTTAAAGGCTGTCACCAAAAAGAAAAGCACGAATTTTTTGCAGTTATGGGATGCCCAGCAGCTCTGTCCCTCCCAACACTCACAGAGAGGGACCCTCCCTGAGACCCTCAGGGCTGAACACACCACACAGGCAGAGAGTTGGGGTCTGAAGAACACTTGGAAAACCTTTGGAGAAACATTTCTAAAAGCTGGGGGCTGGGCTGAGTGTGGCAAAAGGGACTTGGAATTGAGGTGAATCATCCCCAGGCTCCACACATGATGGAAACGTCACACCCACCAGGGAGCCACACCTGAGCTCTGAGGGACACGGATCCAAAACAAGGGAAAACCCCATAAATCTCACTGGGACAGCGTTTCCCCTCCTCTCCTCGCTGCCAGCGTTGGATTGTTTAGATCATTTACGGAGGAGCTGTGTCTGCTTCCACTGCCTTGCACTGGGGCAGGGCTGGAATTGCTCATCCAGGGGGGAAAGCATGACAATATTTCATGCCTGAGCGATCTGCCTTGTGAAAGAAATGAGGCTTACATGGTGTTTGGGCTCAGCTGCTCCTTATCTCCTGACAAGACACGTTTCCAGGGCTCATCATCGTCACAAAACCAACAGTGCACAGCCCTGTGCACCAGGCAGCTGCTGGGAGGCATCCGAGTGGATTCCGTTTTTCTGGCTGTAGGAACAGAGCTGGTCCTAGAGGAGCCGAGCTGGAAGCTGATAAATGAAGGTGGCTGGAGGATTTAGTGCCTTGATTCCAATTTTGGCTCAGCTGGCTGTGATTCCCAGTTCTGTGTTCTCGGTGGGTGCAGCTCCTGCTTTTCCCTTCTCTTTGGGATGACCAAAGAGACTGAGCAACAGAGTGACCCTGAAAGTGATAGACCCAAAGTTACAGGTCCATGATGGAGATGTTGGCCTGGCTGTCAAGTTTGGGGTGGTTACAGCTGCACCAGACCAGCACCTTCTCTTTCTTAAACATCCTCTTTGAGTCTGCTCCAAGCCAGAAGCCCCCCACTTTGTGTCCATGCACACACTGAGGGGGGATGCAGGTAGGGCATGGCCAAGGTGGGGTTGTCTGTAGAAAAAAGAGGTTGGGAAAGCTCTGTTTAATTCAGGGGGCTCAGGGGAAGACAGAAATCCTGCCCTAATGTCCTTCTGCTCCTGCATCCCTGGAGCAGGGCTAATCCTTTCCATCACCTTCCACTTCCTGTGGCAGATCCTGAACAAGATGGATCGGTGACTAAGGAAGGAGGGCAAAAAAATCCCTCAGGAACTGCAGAAGGCAGTGGTTTTACTGCTCCAGCCCTTGCTAACTGAAGCTGTTGTACACTTGTTCTCTGCTCTGAAGCCTGATGGAATGTGCTGGCACCTGGGATGTGCTTTGACTTCCCTAATTCTCTCCATCACCAAAAAAACCCCGCAGCAAAACCCCATTTGTTCCACTGAGCTCCCTCTGACCTTGCCATGGGAAACCAATCCCTCCCCATCCCTGGCAGGCTCCCAGAGTCTCCCTATTTTGAGGCTGGCATTTGCAAATCTCTGTATTTACACCCAATCTCTGCTTTTGCTGAGGTGTTTTTAGTTAAACCAGGCTGGAGTGAGGAAGGAACACGTTTCATTTTCAAGCTGCACATTTGGGTTTTGGGGTGGATTAATGGCCCATCAGCTGAGGCCTGCAGAGAGACAGGGACATTCTGCACTTGATGGCTGTTTGAGACAACAGGCCCAGGCAATAAAACCAGTTTTTTTCAGGAGGAGAAGACCCTATTTACAACTGAGATTTTCAAACAAACAGGAAGCTCTGGGCTGGGATGAATCTGGGCAACAGCACAGGGTGAGGTGGGGGAATACTGGAAATAGCCATTGATCACTTCAGTTGATTGCTGCTCCTCTGGGACCTGGGAAATGGAATAAGAGCATCAATTTCTGTTTTCTCTGCTGAGATCAGTGGCTCTGAAGCTCCATTACCCCTCCTTTGTCTGGAAATTGGGAAATGAGGTTGGGTTTAGGGATTTTTTGGCAATGGTTGATGCTCAGTGCAGCATCCTGGGGTGTGTTGGTGGCAGAGGGACATCCCCTGAGGGGGTCACAGCTCTCTGCACTCATGGCCCACCCCCAACCTGCCAAAAGAAACAGCAAAGCTGGACAAAACCCCAAATTCCCATTCCTTGAGCAATTCTAGCACTTCCAATCAAGAAAAAGAAGGAAGCACAGAGCCGAGGTGCAGGGTAGTGCAAGGGTTAACAACAGCAGCAGCAATAAAATGTTTGAAATGTTTGATAAGGAACTGTTCCTTGCTCCCAGGCTTGCAGTTCCCCTTATTTTTCTCCCTCTTTGAAAGATCTCGGAGCGGTGAGGATTTTAAATACATCCCTATAATGCAGCTTCAGACAGCAAACAGGATTAAAAGCTGGCTCCAGAAAAGGAAAGGAAGTCAGATTACTTGTCAAAATTAAATTTGCCTTTGGATGCCATTACTTTCTGCATTAAAAAGCTCTGGGGATTAGGAGATAAAAGAGCTAAATCCAATCTGGAGACAGGCTCAGAGGAAAATGTCAGCCCGCCAGTAATCCAGGCTCTTTGCTCTAATAGGATCTTCCTGGAGTCAAAAAAAGTGAGAATAATTATTTAATTCAATTTTTAGAGCCTGGCTTCTTTATCGACCTGGCTCAGCATCACTGAATCAACTGGTGGCACAGAATTCCCAGCTCCAGCCACCTCCAGGAGCAGTTCCCATCACCCTCTGTGCCAAGTGGGATTTGTGTTACTCAGGGATGGGTTTAATGGGACTGCACCATGCCCAGAGAGGAGCAGGGAATGCTCCAACGGCCCCAGGTGGGTCATTTGGGTGAAACTCCTCACCACAGCCCACGGCCAACGGGAAAAGTCCTCACTTGGGCATTTCTTCCTTGTTTAAGGGCGCTAAATAAATGAAAAAGCAAAATTACGGTGGACGCAACCACGCCATCACCACCACCATAAACCCTGTCACCTTCCTTCTCCCAACCACCTGGAGGAAGAGCCTTTCCCAGCAGGCTCCCCTTCATCTCTTGAAGATGCCAAAAATACAGCCTGCCCCAAATATCCCAGCACCTCCACGCCTGTAACCATGGTTGCAGAGCGCTGGCAGCCGTGCCAGCCCGCACAGCCACGCCTGGCTTGACTCAGAGGATGAGTTCATCCACCAGCCTGGTGCAGGAGCCACGAGATGCTCTGTGCCATCTGATGGAGCTGTGCCAACCTGAGCAAGCTCTTGGGCTGCCACCCTGGATGGGAATTAACGATCAACAAACACCAAAAATTGTCAGGGCTGAGCGAGGTCCACGAGCAGGGCTGGGGCTGGCAGACCCCGGAGAGCAGGAATGGGATGTGCAGCCCATAAGGAGGTGATCCTGGCAGTTCCGAGCCAAGGCAGATGTGAAAATGTTATGGAGAGGAGAGCAGGTGTCTCTGGAGAGCCCTGGAGTGCACGGGGGTTCGGCTGAACACACGTGCCAAGCTGCAGGTCAGGAATTATTTATCCAGAGGCACTGTTCTGCTCCAAAAAGGAGGCAGAAAATTGTCTTGGGAAGAAGCCACAGGACTCTACCACAAAGCAGAGGGGAAAAAAAGGGGTCTAGGAAACCCCAATGATTTTGGGGCTGGAACTGGAGCTGCTCCTGCCAGCTGTGCAGCTCAGAGGTGCTGCAGAAGGCGAATAAATGTCACACAGCATGAAAAGAACCCACTTTTCATGCCTCCTGTTGCTTGCTAAGAGCTGTTTTCTGCTGGTCCAGTGCAGGGAGAAAAGCCAGCAACCCTCAGCCCCTTCAAATGCAGAGCCAGAGGACCCCAGGACCTCCCTTCCAAAATTAAAACCTGTCCTGTCCTTCAGATCCTAGATAACACAGGCAGGAGATAAGGACAGCGAGGCCATTGCCACCAGCCCTGGCAGCCTGGCTGCTGCCAGCTGGGAGCAGGACACGGACAGAGGAATCACTCCCTGCTTTGCCTTCTCCTTTTGCTGCATCTCAGATGTCTGAGCCCGGGGGGGATGTGAATTTATCCAAAGAAAAGGGCAGTGAGGGGGAAAACTGCAGCAAACCTGGCCAAGTGGAGGCACTGGAGGGGTTTCTGAGCTGGCAGTGTGGCTTTAGTGACAGAGGGTGACATGGGCTGCCCGTGCCAGCCTTGCCCTTCCTGTCCTGGCACTGGGGACGAGGCCCTTCAGGCCTGATGCATTGCCTTTTTTAATTAAACAGGCTGTAGGGAAATATAACATTTTCCTTCAGTAATTCATCCCCACGGCTCCCCTGTTTTGTCATTTTAATTAAAACCAGCCCCAGCCAGGGTTTGGATGTTTGCAGTCACGAGTATTAAATCAAGCCCAGGCCTCGGGGACTGGCCCCTCTTCTGCATTTTCTTGGGTTTTTACAGCAGAAAACCACAGGTTCTGAGGGTGAACGTGTGAAAAGGGCAAACCAGAGACACCAGGCTTTGCCAGGAGGAGTTTTCCCAGTTTGCTGAGCTCCTGCTGGCTTTGCTCATCAGCTGGGAGGGGCACCCAGGGCCGGGGCTTGGATGGGCAATGTGGGAAGCAGCAGCTCCTGGGAATTTGCTGCTGATGGAGGCAGGACCAGCACTGCCCTGAGAGCTCCTCACAGGTTTCTTTAGGATGGAGAGCAGGCAGTGGGGTTGTGACACCCCAGAACTCAGCCTTGGGGACTCCTGAATTTTTCAACCAGGGGTCTGGATTCCATTTTGCTTTGGAGAACTGCCACTTCTATTATCTATTAGTATTATCTATTACTATTATTATCTATTACTATTATCTATTTATACTACTATATATTATCTACTATCTATTTATTATCTATTGCTATTACTATTACCTGAGTAAATCCAGTGTTAGCCCTCATCTTGCATCCACGCAGCAAAAGACCATCCCAGACCTTATAATATGGAATTTTTTTCCATGCCCTGGGCACATGGAATCAGTCCCATCCCTGGCCAACCATTTCTCCCTCCCACCTGGAATTCTCCTCAATACCTCTCCTGAACTTTCCTTTCTTCAAGGTTAAATAACCTGCCCAAGCTGCTTTGATCCCTGGCAGGGTTTTATCGTGATTTATGAGGTTTTCAGTGTTGTTCTTAGACTCACAGCTTCAAGGCTGGGCTGTTACCTGGGAATCACACGTTTCACTTCAAAATAAAAAAAAAAAAAAGAAAAGCTTTTCATGTTGGCCTTTAGAGTGGGAAAACGTGATCAGTGCCTCAGCTAATGGCTCAGAGACAAAGGAAAGAAGGAAAAAGAAAGGAATCCGAGAAGAATTTGGGAAATTCGATTTTTTCCCACCATTACAAGTTTTCCCTGTGCCCGATTCTGAGTATTCCCGAGAAGCACAGCAGTGCTCAGGGACGGGGGGAGGAAAAGGGCAGCCCATTCCAACTACCTGAGCAGCAGCAGAAGGAAAAAACAGGAGGAATTCTCACAGGATGTCAAGACAAGGGAAAACTGTTCTTTCCAAAAGCACAAAAACCCCACAAACACAGAGATGCTGTCAACAAGTCCCTGGGATCGTGGCAACCTCACACTCAGCTTCCCACACGCCACGACTGAGGGGGAAATGGGAGCCTGCAGAGCCAGGGAAGCATCAGGTCAGGGCTCTTTCCTGCACTCCTGTTTCCCTGGGTCACAGGATTGTCAGGAAAGCAGGAAAGCTGCAGGGGAGGGAGGGGGAGAAGGGAGAAGAAAGAAGGGAGAAGGAAGGAGGGAGAAGGAAGGAGGGAGAAGGAAGGAGGGAGAAGGAAGGAGGGAGAAGAAAGAAGGGAGAAGGAGGGAGAAGGAGGGAGGCCACCTAGAAACAGAGACTGGAGTAAGGGAATAAAGGTCAGTATTTATTTGAAGGGCCCTCAAAGGTACCCCTGGGCAGCCAGAGGCCACTGCCAAGATGGACCCCAGGGTGGACCCCAGGTCATGAGTTCTTCACACTCTTATAGGTTTGGTTCATTTGCATAGCAGGGTTAATTCCCCAATTAAAGTTTCAGTTTAATCATGTAATTCCCCCCCAGCCCCCCTCTCAGAGGCTTTTGGTTTATACTTTTTGGGCCTAGGATGGTCTGGGTGTCCTTGAAGAGCAGGCCCAGAGAGGCTTTGTTGTGTCTGCCCAGCACGAGAGAGCAGAAGTGAACAGGCTACAGAAACTTCAGAGTTACACACCAGGCAGTGCAGGATTGGAAAAATAGAAAAGTTAAACCATAATGCATCAGATGCAGCCCCCAGGAATGCTGTGGATTGCAAGGAAATACTGAAAATTCCCTGCTCTGACCTCCCCACGAGCAGAGCTTGTGCCCATCAGCACAGCTGTATGGGAGAGCTCCAGCAAGGCTGGAGAATAAATTAAATCATCCAAGTCCCCTCAAAAAAATGAGCCAATCTCATTTGCACGTCTCCCCCACAACTCTCAAAGTGCTGATGCTGGGAGAAAGTTCCTCAGATGTTCCCTTTTTTCTCATTTTCCTCAGACTGTTGGGGTTTAACCCCCAGCATCTGGTGCTGGGTTTGGAGGGGAAAAAAAAGCAAAGATTTGTGGATGCTCTTCCCCTTGGAGGAGATAAACAGGATTGGGAGCCCTGGGCAGGATCCCTTCACATTGAGGCACTTTGGGATGTGAAGCATTTCCGAGATTTCCTCCTAATCACTCCCAGTATTTTATCTACTTCCAGACTGAACCTGGCTCGTGGTCAGGAAATCTTTAGCCATAAATTGATGAGGTCTAAATGAATCAGAGGCAGCTGGGAAAGGGCTCTGGAGCCCAGTGTGGTTTTTCCCATTAAAACATCGGGAGGTCCTGGCACAGATTCCCAGAGAAGCTGTGGCTGCCCCGTTCCTGGAAGTGCCCAAAGCCAGGCTGGAGCAACCTAGAATAGTGGAAAGTGTCCCTGCCCATGGCACAGCGTGGGATGAGATGAGTTTTAAATCCTTTCCAACCCCAGCCACTCTGTGATTCCAGGAAAGGGAGGCTTGAGATAAATGAAGGACAAATTTTATCAGCAAAGCCACATTTTAGAAGTGAGAATTAGAGGTGAAAGCTTGAGGCTTGGGGCAGATCACCCTCCCAGGTTAACCCCCAGCAGCACAGGGGGATGTTCATCCACTGCTTCCCTTGGAGGGAATATTTACAAGCTATGAAATCAAAATAATGATGCAGGATCAGCTTTCTGGGCTTGGCTCAACAGAGAGGGAGGAGGAATCCTGCAAACCCCGAGCCATCCATCCTCGCCTGTGCCTGGGAAGAGTCTGCTCCTAATGAAGCTTGAACTGGAGCCAGGCAAGTTGTACAAATGTAAAGGAGAGGGAAAAAAAAAAAACAGAATACAACAAGAAAACCCCAGGCCTTGAGCTTTAAGTCTGCATTAAATCTTGCCTGCTGAACAGATATTAAATATTACAGATAATTTCACACCCGTGGGTGATGAGAGGCAACAACCCAGAGTGCAGCACCTGCTGTGCTTCCTGTTTAGGCCCAGGAGGCCGGGATTCCAAGGAGAATAGATTGGAAAACAGAGCTGTGCACATGTTAAACAGGAGAGATGTCGTAGCAAACCCCTCAGCTGTGGGCTGGCACAGCCTGTTGGACTCCCCTGAGGAGGAGGAGGAGGATCTCTAATTCATGAATGGAGACTTTATCCATGGAGCTTGATTGCTCTTTATCAGCCTGGATCTGGCAGCTCTGGGAGGGATTTGGAAGCAGCAAATCATTTCCTACACTGCCTCCAAAAGTGACCTAAATAAACCCCGAGGAATCAGCCGCTCCGTGGCCACTGCTCCCCTCCAGCTCTGTGCTGCTGCCATGATTTTGTCTGCAGTTGTGGGAGCCCCTGTCCCATTTCAGAGCAGCTTCCTGATAAAGATATCCCTTTTCCTTCCCCTGTCTTTCCTTTTTTCCTCTTTTCTTTCCTTCTTCAGGAGAAAGGGAGGTACAACATTGCTGGGGGTATGAGGAGAGGAAGGGCTGTTCACCCATTCTGTGCACACACACAGAGCTGGCTCCTGCTGGATCCCTCTGCAACCCTTTTTGCACCACTCCAGGCAATGCTGGCTGTGGGTTTCAAGGAGTTAATCAGGATTGCAGCCTGATTTTTGCCTGCTGTGCCCCCTGGGAGAGCTGAGCCAACGGGTGACAAGCAGCAAATGCCTCCTGTCACTCCAAGCTGTGGCAGTGCCCTGCACCAGTGCAGCTCAGCAGAGAGGAGTTAATGGTGGGACTGGCTCAGGTTGTTCCTGGAGCTTTGTCAGACACCACTGAAATCACAAAGAGCTTTGCCAGGAGCTTTGTTTGGTTCCCAGGGGGTTTAATAAGAGCTGGCCTCACTCCTGTCAGTGACTGATCTCACGCTTGAGGGCTCCCTGGTGGTTTCAGGAGGAGCTCCCTACACTGGCACCTGGAAGCTGGGCAGGATATGGGGCCATGGAGCACCAGGGTCTGCCTCACCTCTGCTCTGGAGAGGATTGTCCCTGCCAACACGAGCTCCACATCTGCTCTGACCCATTTCCTCACCTGGTGAGGAGCAGCACAGTGCAAAACCCGCTGTGGCAAACAGATTTTCTCCCAAGAACCCCATAAAGGACTGGGAAAGGACATTTATGGCTTCATAAAGCACTTTGCTAACGACTTGCTTTACCACTGCTAAATCAACTGGGATCATTTCGCTTTGGAACTTGGAACTTTCCACATTCAGCCTACGGGGAAAGGGGGAAAAAATTAGAAAAAGGAGTGCTGACATTTGCAAAATACATCTCAACCCATATTAGATGGCGTTAATTAAAATGACTTGCTGGGTAATGAGTTACAAAAAAAAGAAAAAAAGGAAAAAAGGGAATCAATGAGAGTCTGAGCTCAATTAAACCCAGCAAGCTCTGCAGGAAGGGACAGACAGGGATGGGGTCCCCTCTTGAGGTTGAACAGACCCAAATGCCTCAGCCTTTCCTTGTCAGAGATGCTCCAGGCCCTAAATTATCTTTAGGCTCTGCTGGACCTGATCCAGGAGCTCCACACAACAGCTCCTTCCTCCCTGTGACACCCTGAGATTCAGCTCACACCTTTCCAAGGGTTAAACCCCTCCTGCCATGGGTAAAGGAGCAGCCAGGTTGCCTCTACAAGGCAGTGAGGGAAGGCAAATGCTCCTGCTGCTCTTTTTTTCTGGCATTTTCCCTCCATCCATCACTGCTGGGAGCAAATCCCGGTGACAGGGAATGCACAGAGCCCCTCACCTGCCCTGCCTCACCCCACTTCCCTCCCAGCACAGGCTGCAGGACCTGGCTCTGATCAACGCCAGCACAGAGGTCAAAGGATGCTCCAAGGACACTAAAAAGTGTCACAAAATGAAGCAATGAGAACGAAATTCACTGTTTCATCCCCCCAAATGAGCCTTTCAGGTGGGTAAATTGTAGAGCACATTAACAATGGGGGGAATATTTTAGGGCCCAATTGCAGGGATGCTGTGCCTGAAAAGTGAATTACATAAACTGAGATGTAACCACCTCTCCAAAGCAGGGAATTTCAGTGCTTTATTGTGAGACAGAGCTTGGCTGGGGATCTCGGAGCATTTTGCTCCAAAATTCATGTAAACATCTGTCTTGGTTTAAGTGCTTCCTTAACACCAGGCTTTACTGAGCAGGAGCTTATTTCAGAAAATGCACTGCAAGGTTTCTGCCTGCTAAAGTTCTTATTAAGTGTCAGAACAAAATGGGCAAAAACTTGCTGGTAAAAGGAGCCTGGCTGACAGCAGCAGAGAAAAGTGGCCTTTATTCATCTCCTGAACAGGTACATTCAGCCAAGCAGCCATAAAAGCTCCGTGCTCCCCCCAGCCCAGCCCTGGAGGACAATCTGCAGAGATAGAGGGGAAGTTGAGTCTCACAGCCTGGCTACCAAAGGCATACAGCTCATCATAAATTACAGAAATAGCCTTTTTTTTCATGGCTTCTCTCGAGACCTTTATCTGAGCTGCCAACCTGGGGAGCAGCAGGAGAGCTCAGGAAGGAGAGCTGCAGCTCCAGCTCAGCTGGGCTGAGCAGAGGCTCCCAGAAGTCATGAATTTTGCTTAATTCCCTCTCAATTTGAGCTGGGCTTTGCAGCAACACTGCAGAACCAGAAGTTTGCGTTTCCAGCCTGTATTTATGCTGCTTCTAAACATTTCCCTTTCACCATTTTCACTGTGTTTCTAAACCCGAACCAGAAAATGCAGTTTTTTCTCCTCTCTGGCCCTCCCCACCCTGTGCATGTTCAGACCCACCACGGAGCCAACACACCTTTCAAATCTTGGAACAACGAACTTGTCACTGCCCAAGGATCCAGGAGCCTCCCCCATTGCCTCCCCTGTTTCCTGGGCACAACAGGAGGCTGGGCAGAGCCTAAAGCAGCAGGAGGTTAAACGGGGAGTGGGAAGAGCAGCTTCTGTTCCCAGTGCCCACGGCAGAGAGCTCCCATCTTTCCCTCATTCCCATTATCCTGCCATCAACCACAGGGCACAGCTGTGGTGACAATGGAAAAGTCCTGGAATGAGGCTCGATAAGAAATTCTGCTGGTCACACCAAGGAGAGAATTCCTGCCTGGCACTGGCAGCAAAGCTGGCATGGGGAACCCAGGATTTTGGCTGTGAGCCCTCAGGCTGGTCACCAGGCACACCTGGCATCAGGGCACGGAGTTTTCCTGCCTGGTGGAGGCTCAAATAATTGATAAGAGCTGTCAGGAAAGGTTGGGATGAAGGCCACAGGGGCCACAAGCCCGAAGCTGAAGCTTCTAGCAAATCAGGAGGATGGTCACATACACACTTCAGATTTAATCCCTTAAATAATGGATGGTTAGAAAGGATGAGAGCTGCAGGAGGGCTCTGGGAAGGCAGCTCTGAGACACCACGGCTGCTCTGCAGCTCCAGGGAGGCCAGGGCAGGTCCTGGATCCAGATCCACGCCTGTGGAAAAGCAGGATCGTGCCCAAAAACACGTGTAGGGAGTTGTTATGAAAACCCCAGTGCCTCTGTGCTGACAGTGATGGATATCCCTGAATTTTCCCCAGCGAGCACCAGGCTTCACTCTGGGGAAGAGACAAATAGGAGAGAGGATGGGGAGCGATGGGGATGAGGTTTTATAAAGCAAAGGGGACCGAGGCGTGTGGGGATGAAGGGTTTGACAAAGCTGAGCCTCTCCCCGGGGCTGGAGCAGGGATGTGCCACCCTCCGGGAGGGCTCGGAGCATCCAGACAGCAGCGACTTCACTCCTCACACCTCGGCAGGGCTGAAACCACCGCCCCCTCGCTTTCACAGCCAGCAGAAATGTTCGAGTTCTCTCCGAGGAAGACAAACAAAGGGGAGGGGAAGCGATTCATCGCCATCTGAGCATGATTCTCTTGGAGTCTGTGGAAGTTCAAGGGGTAAAACAGGGGAGTGGGCACGCCTGGCTGCACCTGAGCTGCTCCCCTCCCTGCTTCCACCCTTCCTGGGGGTGCCTTTTTAGTTATCTGCATGGAGAGGGTGTTTTGGTAAGGAGAAGAGAGATGGGAGCATAAACACAAATCCCTTTTCAGAGTGAATCCTTAGGGAACCCAAAGCTTGGTGCACACCAGCACTGTCACAGCCAGGCTTGAAAGACTCCAGATCCAGCACAGAGACTCCACAGTTGTCCCTTCCTCACTCATTTTCTTGGTTTTTTTGTCCAAAAAATGAACAAAATCCAGTTCTCTATCCCCCAAAAGAACTGGGCACCAATGTCAGGAGCAGCAGGGTGATTTTAGCAGGAGGGTTAAAGAGCATCCTTTATTTCTAATAAAGTTGGCAGGACTCCCTTTAGTAAAAAGCAAATAAAAAGTGCCTGTGTCATTTAAAACAAAAAGTGTTAAGGAGATTTTCAACAGAGAGAGAGATGCCAGAAGAAGTGTTGCCTTCAGAAAACACTTATCAGCATCCCATCCTTGTCAGAAGCCTGATTTCCCTCCTTCTTCATAAATTACCAGAGATGGGGGGGATGCAGGAATAAATGATGAATTAAAGACCTTAATTAAATACTAGGAAAAAGAAAAGAAAGACTTGGGGCACTGTATTTCAATTCAGACTTCTGACAGGGCTTCATAAGCCTGAGGACAATATTTTACTCCCATTTTGTAATGCAAATGAAGTGCTGCACTGGCAACCTTCATCCCCTGCTCGAGAGGGAAGGTGGGAGAGTGGAAAGCTTTGGAAAAAACACCTCTGAGGGGCCTTTTTGGAGAAAAAATCCATAATAAGCAGTTTGCTTGAGCTCCCAACTCTGGGGGAGCTGTGAGTGTCCTCCCCAGCCTGCTCAGCTGGGGGGGAGTTTCCCAAAAGCTGAAAATCAGGGAAATTCAGTCATCCCAGGAAAAAGGGGCCCCATGGGCCAAAAACAGAGGTTGTGAGGGGAAACATCAGGGAAAGGGGCTTTTTATCCTCAACTTTGCACCTCAGAAGATGAGCCCTCCTTTTTGGGTGGGTTTAACCAGGAATTGGGTTTGTGAGGCTCTGATGTGCATCATCAGGCTGGGCAGGGTGCAGGAGAAATGTGGTGTTGTTGACCCTCTCCTGCTTGGAGACACCATTTAGTGCCAAAAAACTCACTGAAGTGATCAAAAGTATCTGTCCAAACACCTTCAGAGCCTTAATATATTCTACCCAAAACACCAGGGCTTTAACACCCACATGAGCCTGACTGGAGTAGCTGCTCCCTGCCAAAAAAACCCAGGATCAGCCACTGCTTTTGGATTATTTCTATTAAAACCTCAGCCCAAGGAGCCTGCAGAGGTGCCTCCCAAAGCAGCATTCCATCATTTTGGGTCCACACCACCACAAGCACAGCAAGAATCCTAAAAAACCCATTCTCTGAGAGCTTTTCCTGCTTTCCTTTCTCTCCCAACTCCTTCCAGCTCTACTAAAAAAGGCTCATAGGCAGCTCCAGCCCGAGATTTACTGCATTTAAGGCTGACAGCAGAGCTGGAGCCCTCCAGAGCTGGTTTGTATTCAGCCCCAGCCGTGGGCTCAGGCAGTGAAGCTGAAATTCCCCAATCCACAGGGCAAGGCTTGAAAGGCTCCAGGTCCACACTCAGCAGAGGGGGATGGAATTCATTCACAGTTTTTTAAATAAGATTCCCAAGTGCTCCTTTTGGGTTAAGGGAGGATTTATGAGCTTAGAGAGGAGAGGTTCTCAATACATTTTATCAGAAATCCCAGCAGGAGGGGAATAATTCTTTGGGAGACAAACGCCAGTGGCCATGGCAGTGACAGGGGACCTGGCTCCTGCAGCTGGAGGTGCCCCTGCTCCCAAGTCCCCATTACAGCCTGAACAATCCTCCTCTTTCCCTGATCAGTCTGGAAGCTGGAGAAATGGTGGAAAGGCTGCATGCTCATTTACAGCCCGGTCTGGGGGTTTCTCCTTTGCCTGGAGTGTTTTGATTTAGGCAATTCAAAGCACCCAGAAACATTTCCAAGCCTTTTCCTTCAGCTGCACCAGCAGGAAGCAGAGCCTTTCTCCCATAAAATCCCAGAATCTCTTTGATTTTGGGGCTTTTCACAGAGCAACCCATGTCAGAAAGCTTTTACAGGATAATTCAGGTTTATTGCTACAGAGCCCAAGGTCCCACTGAAGGGAGGGCAGGTACCACTTGCATGCCAGCAGGAATCCATCTGGGATGACTCCTCGGAGACTGGGCAGCCTCTTCCCCGGGGCTGCTGGCAGGGCAGAGCTTCTGGAGTGCTCTGGCAGCCAGACTGACAGCTCCCAGCTCCAGCATCAATATTAATCGGCTCATTAACAGAGCCTCGAGAAGCCAGGCCCAGGGAGAGGGGGAGGGAAAAATGGATGGAATCAGCAAACCAATCCATCCTGGAGATTTTTAGGCTTTTGACTATGGATTTCTTTCTTCCAACCTGACTCAGCTGGAGCAGGAAGGGTGGGGGGAGACCTGTGCAGTTCAACAAATCAATTGATGAATTTTCTCCCTGACATTCAGGGTCTGAGTCCTGAGCTAATCGTAAAAAGGCACTGCCAGAGGATTTTAATAAATCCCTTTAATTAAGTGATACGTTTTAGAATTAAATTATGATGAAAACCATAAATCCTTTCCCCACAAATGGAGTTCAGTGTGCACAGAAGGAAAAGGGCATTCCTCTTGTATCCTGCTGTTTTTTCCACCCCTTAATACAACAAGATTCAAACAATTCATTATCAAACAATACAGGAAGCTGGGCCATTAATCACCCTGCAATCCAGGCTTTTAAATTAGTGGGATTTAACCTTGCACTAACTAATCCTGTGCCAGCAGAATGGTTGGAATTATTTTTTTCCCTTCCCACCTGGAGCTTTGCTCTGAGGAAACTCCTCACAGCTGAGGCAGCACCTTGGAATGCAGGTGGGATCTCTCCATGGGATGCCTCAGCATCGTCCCCTCTCCAAGTTCAGGAAGAATAAGAAAAATCCTCAGTTTATTCACCCAAAGGCGGAGAGGAGCTCCTTGCTCCAGTCTGGGGGCTTGAGGAGAAGGAGTGAAATGGGAATTCCAGAGAGAAAAACGCGTGGCTGTGCTGCTCACACCACCCTCCCTGCTGCGGCTGCCCCGCAATTCCTGCCTTATCCTGGAGATTGAGCCCCAAGGGAACCCTCCAGCCAGGGCAGCCGAGAGCAGGAATGGCATGAAAACAACTTGGGGGGCAAAAAACCCCCCAACCCAACCCCCCAAACCACACAGAGCCCTTGCACGAAGCTTTCCCTGCTCCAGGAGCTGCTTTATCCATCACTTGATCCATCCCATTCGGGGGTGGGAAGCGAGAGCTGCCTCAGTGCAGCGCAGAAAGTCAATAACGACGGGAGGCAAACTTAACAACAGGAGCAATTGCTTCCCCCAGACGCTGCCTTGGCACAGCCGAGGCAAACAGAGGCTCTTTGTTCACATATTTACCTTTCCCCACCGTCGTTAGAGTCGCTGCACAAAGAGAAGGGTTCATTTTCCTCTCCCTCGGTCCCAGGCTGCTGTCGTGCCCTCCTCCGACAAGGCTGAGGGTAATTTCAGAAAGAAAGAAAATTAAAAACGAACCAACAAATCCCCCATTAAAATCGCTGCTGAAGGTGGCAAGCAAGGTGAGAAAGAAAACCACACAAATAATGCGGTACTGAGAAAAGAGAGGCTCAGAAGAGCAACTTTCTCAGCATTAACTCCTCTGTTGCTATAGAAGGAGCAGGGCTCTGCTGCTATTTCTGGGCTCCACCAGGACCAAGAGCAGCTCTTGCCTCACCCCCTGCTTCCACTGGTAAAAGTGTTGCTCCATCACTGAGCAATTCACCCCCAAACCAAGCAGTGTTAGAGCCACTTTCAGTTTTTCTCATGAATCTTCTTTAGACAGCAAGATTCAGGGTCTATAAATTCACAGAAATTGTTCATTAAAAAAAAAAAATCCCAACCCTATTATTATAATTATTTTTTTAAAAGCCTGAACCTCACTCAGGCTTTAATTTTAATGTTTTTTTCTCCATTTTCCAAATGCTGCCAGCACAAAACCTCCTGGCTTACCTGCACCTGACTCCCCAAGCCTTCTCAGCTTGAAAAGGGACACAAAGCCAGCAGCTGCGGGGGTTTTATGGGGCAAGAGCAATGGGGAGCCTCACCTGAAGAAAGTGAGGTTTACTGCCAGGTGTCTCTGATTTAACCCTCTCAAACTTGGGGAATAATGCAAATTTGAATTCTTTACAGATGGATTTTCTGGGGATTTTCCTTTATTTTGTCACAGCGTCACCTCTTCCAGAGCAGGGGCATTTTGCACAGGGACACTTCCCATGTACATTTGTCACCTCTTTATTGCCAGCAGCCCCTTGATCCCAGACTTCTGCCTCTGGCAACGTGCAAAAAACCTACAGGAATCACAAGGTGAGACCAAGAGCAACAGGAGCTGCTGTTTTCCTGCTCCTCTGGGAAACCAAAGGTCATAAATTTCCCAGTTAAAACTCTCTTGATTGATGAAACACAACTTATTGCTGGTAAAACACCCTTGTTTTCAATAATTAATATACAAGATACCTCTAAGAAAGGCAGAGATCTGGCGGAGGGGAAGGTGCAATTATTGTTTCATTAAAGATTGATTACATGTGCGGCCAGTCATTTGAATAATGGCTCTGCTGACACCTGAAATGGAATGATAAATGAGGCTGGGGCCACTGGATGCACAGGTTGGCTCTGGAACGCCAGGGAGAACCGGCAGCATCTCTGCAGCCCGAAAGGTCAACTGAAATATTAAAGAGCTGAAGATCAAGTAACTGTGGATAAGGTCAAAGAGAGTGTTATGGCGACAGGAGAGGAATTAATTGAGTGATAATTGTCCTGCGTTTATGCTCTCGTTTTTATTTCATTTTTTTTGTTGGGAGAAGAAGCCAAAGGAACAGAAATTCAGGGGGATTTGAAGCCGCCACGGCAGAAGGGTTTCTCTGCTCAGAGGTGCCCATCCTAAGTGACAGGAGCCATCTGGGAAAGGGAGTTGCCACCAGAGTGCTGTCATCTGCTCCACTTTTGAGTGCCATGAAATATCTGGGAGGGACAGGAGCCGCCTCCTCATGATCAGCTGAGCTGTGCTGTGTCACCTCCTGTCCCAGGAGCAGGTGTTGCACCTGAGCTGGCTTTTCTTGTGGCTGAATCCTGGCAAAGGCTGGGGACAGCATCCCCTGACTCCAGAGCTCGATGGATCCCCCCCAGGCAGGAATTCCCAGCCTGGAATGAGGAGGTGGGACGCTCCTGGTCCCCACTGACCCAGGGTGCTGAGCGAGGGCAGATCCAACCTCGGCAGAAGGAGGAGCAGCCCTGGCTTTCCTTCCCTGGCAGCCCCTGCAGCTCCCAGCAAGGACACCGGGAAGGGAAGCAGAGAGGGGACAGGTTTGGGACAGAAAGAGCTCCCAGTTCAGCTCAGGGCCCAGGCAGGTGAGGGATGCTCTGTTCAGGTGCCAAGGGCTTGTGTGGCACCCAGGGCAGGGACAGCAGTCCCTGAGCCTCCCCAACCCCTCCAAACACCCCGTGGGTGCTGCCTGTGCTGGGGATAAAAGCACAACACCCCCGTGGCTGCAGCATCCTCGAGCTGCTGTGTGCAGCAGGGCTGAAATATTCCCCTTTCCCACCACAACGTGAGGAGCAGCCCCACTCCAAGGTCATCCCACAGCCAGGAGTCTGCCAGGCAGGAGTTACAGTAAGAAAGAACAAACACATGCTGGAAGTAAATGCCTTAATTATATTAATGATCGGTTTTGCCCTCGACTGCAGCGCTAAGGAGACCCTCTTCTATCAAAGTCAATTAAAGGGTTGCTACTCTCCTGAAGCCCAGCAATAAAACAAGAGCTGTACATATCCATTAAGCTGCAGTACACATCCATTAAACTCGCTTTTGCTGCTGCAGTTCATTCACTGCCAGCTTTGGCCTGGATTCTGCTCTCACTTCTGTGGCTTTTACCCTGGTGGAAGAGCAGAGGCTTGGCAGAGCCCAGCTGATTTACTCCAGCCCCGTGCAGGTGCAGACGTGGTTACAAAGGGGATGAGACAGATACTCCCATCTCAAAGACCTGCAAGGAATCGTCGTGCATCAATAAACCCCAGAGATTAACGGTGTGCTGAGCAGCCCGGCTTGTTCTGAACACACACTCACAAATCTATCTGAGACTCTTGGAGCGAATCTCTCCTGGAGATGGGAAAGGTTTTTCCCCTCAGGAAGTTTGGGAGGAAGAGGAGCACTGTCTGCAGCTCCTCCTGTCCCTCTGGGAAACGGAGCTGGAGGTGATGATGAGGGTGACACTGAGCTGGGCCAGCTGCACTAAGTTAATTTCCCTCTGGAAAACCAGCTCCATTCCCAAATCGAAGCAAATCCTGAGCCCCCTCAGCTGCCCTCAGTTGTTAAATTAATCACTTGAAACCAGTTTTCTTCCCCTTTTATGAAACTTGGCTGGGGAGCAAGTGCAGGACTGAGTTTCTCCTCATTTTATCAGACACCAGGACCTTCACTGGGTCTCACTCTGCTCTCAGCCAACCCTTCAAAGACCTACCTTCACAAAGGCATTTCGAGCTTCCCTGCTGCACTGAGACTAAAATCCAGACTCACTTCCACTCCCACAGAGCTCCAGCAGTGCCCTGGGAAGAGAAAATCTCTGTTCTCTCCTGGGGGCTCAGGTTTTTCCCCACAGACAGTGCCAGGGAAGACGCTGCAGTGGCAGACACAGCTCAGCCACCAGCCAGGGATGGAGCACACCCAGCAAATTTAACTTTTCGTGATTAGTGTTGGTATTTCAAAGAGCTCTTGGGGAATGTGCTGGAGCAGTGCAAGACAAGGTGTTGAAATCATCAGCACTTTAAAGGTGCCTTTGCTTTCTTCAGGTTTCCTTCAGAAGTCTCACGACTGTTTTCTTAAAAGGAGCTGGAGATAACAGGGAAGTGGTAAAAAGGTAGGAGAGGGAATGGAGAAATCAATGTTTGCCTGTGGGCACAGCACAGGGGATGGCAGGGGAGCAGGGGGACACTTTCTGCAGCACACTGGGACGTCCCAGTGGTTTTCATGCCAAGCTGAGCAAAAGTGAGGAAGATTCCCAGCCCAGCAGACCCCCAAACCTCTGTCCCTCTGTCCCCCCCCAGCTCCCTGTGCCCCACTCCAAGGACGCCCAGGAAGGAATGCCTGGGTGGAATCACCTCTCCTCACTCCTGCAGGATGTGTTTGGGGTTGTGGCTCTCTCTTTGCCTTTCCCACAGCCGGGAGCCTGGAGCTGGAATGTCACAGCCCCCAGGATGGGCAGGGCTGGAGTGAAGCCGAGGAAAAGGGAAAGAAAAGGAAAGAAAAGGTCAGCACACCCTTGGCTGTCAGTGTGGCCCTGCAGAAAAACCTCAGGACTAATTAGAACTCTGGGCTCCACAGCCAGGAATGCAAATCCTCACATCTGTCCTGGCCTTCATTATCCACCTCGGAGAGCTTCTTCAGGAAAGGGAGAAACAACCCATATCCAGCCTAATTGGCTTAATTTCTCTAACTGCCTTCTCCCTCGAGCTCTATTTCTAAAACAATTTCCACTGTTCTTTCAATATCCTTGTCTTATCTCCTTATCATCATCTCATTCATTCCAATTTGGAAAGAGGCCCCATGAAAGAACAAAAAACCCCCGAGTTTCTTTTGTTGTATGCAGCACATGATGTGAATTTCCCAACAGCCAAATTTTAGGGTCTCCTCCTAATCAATCTTTGATTTCTTTCATTCCTGACTAGGAATTAAAATTATATTTTTGAGGCAGAAAATGAATAACAGCAGCAGCAGTTCCCCCATGTTTGTGGTGGAGTCTTCTTGATTTTAAAATTGAGCCAGGCTATTTTTGTAAATCAAAAGTTCAGCTTCAAAGAGGAAAAATTTCACTCACACATAGGAGGGCTGGGCCACCTCTCCCATCTGTCTCCCGCTCTCCAAACCCTCCAGAAAAAGTCCCAAACCCATGGACATTACAAAGGTTTTGAGTCGTTTTCCTTCTCAGTGTGGTCGTTAATAATTAAAGAGGAAAAAAGACAAAAAAAGAAAAAAAGAAGAAGAGGTGAGAGCTTTGAGATTTACTGCCCCCAATAAAGGCTCTGTACACAGTGATTTACAGAGCCACAGCTCTGCTGGTTCTGGGAGAGAAATGTGTGCCACTGCTTGATTTATGAACACCCACCTGGCATCTGCAGAATTCCTCCAGCAGCAAACTCTCGGGTCAGTGACTCTGGCAGTGCCCAGCCCCGGCCTCAGACACTTTGCTCATGTTTATTTACCTTTTATTTACCTTTTTAAATCCCATTACCAGCAACTCTGAGCCAGGACACACCAGGGCCACGGACACAGGGGTGGGTGTGAAGCTGCAGATTCCTGGTTGTGGCTTTGGGGTGGATTTCATGGCATGAAAACCATCAAAGCCAAGCCTTTTTTTTGGCTGTTTCATCTTCCCAGGGCGAATCCTCTGTGGATGCAGATTCTGACCTCAGGTCTGAGATGGGCAGCTGGCTGAAGATACCAGAGAAGAAATGCTCCAGGTGCCTAAATCCCTTTTAAAACTCATTCAGTTTTTCTCTCTTCATTTATTTAAAGGAAAACCAACCAGTTTCAGGTGTGCCCTTAACCTGGAGCCCCTCAGTTCAGCAGCTGCTGAAAGCTTTTGGTCCCACCTGTCTGGGGAGGCAGCAAACAGCCCCCAGCACGTGATGCCTGTGCCCAAAAGGATGGATTCCCTTTTTTCATCCCTCCCACAATGTCTCCACAGCCTTTCTGTACAGGAGGCCATGCCTGGGAGTGTCACCCTGGTAAATGATGGTGGAGGGAGAGAATAATTCAGTGTGCCAGGCATGGGAGCTGGGAAATGCTTCCAGTGAAGGATTGGAAAGCAAAGGGGAGGGGATGGAGATGAACAGGGAGGGAGAAGAGGCTACAAGAGAGGTGGAGAGGGACTTTTGGCATGGAGAGGACAAGGGGGAGTGGCTTCAAACTGAAAGATGGGAGATTTACATTGGACATTAGGAAGGAATTGTTCCCTGTGAGGGTGGGCAGGCCCTGGCACAGGGTGCCCAGAGCAGCTGTGGCTGCCCCTGGATCCCTGGAAGTGTCCAAGGCCAGGCTGGATGGGGCTTGGAGCAGTGGAAGGTGTCCCTGCCCATGGCAGAGGGTGGGATGGGATGAGCTTTAAGGTCCCCAACCCAAACCAGCCCGGAATTCTTTGAAGGCTGACACAGGCGGGGGTGGTGTGGAGGAGACAGGGGAGATGTGAGAGGAAAGGATGGCAAAATGCCCCAGGTTTCTTTTCCCCTCTGTGCTGGTGGCCAGGACCCCCATTCCCTGGAATTACACCCTTCCCTGGAGCTGGAGCCATGACAAATCCCAGCCTGTGAGAAGCCTTCAGAACATTGACATTTCCAGGATGATCATTTCGTTCTCAACCAGTTCCAGCAAACCTCAGGCTGGGCGTGAAGCTGAGCACTGCAGTGCTCTCTCCTCCGGCTTCTTCTCCCTTTCCCCCTCATTCCTGGAACCCCAAGCACTATTCCTCAGGGCTGGAATATATTTAGCCAGCCTAAAAGCCACAGAATAAATGAGTCAGCAGCCACTGAGCTTGGTAATGAAAAAACTCCTCCGAGCAAAAGAGGTGAGAACTCCGTGCCACGGATCAGCTCTGAAACATCAGCCCCACTCCCTCTCCAAAGGAATATTCCTGTTGGTTTTCCTGGAGGGGAGGGAGTGCTGCTGGTGTGGAAGCTCAGGAGTGGGGACAGATGGCCCTGGCTGGGAGTTCTGTCGTGGGGGCTCCGCACGGCAGCCAGTGAGGGAAGAGAATCAACTCCCTGGGGTGGAACCTGCCTGGCTGCCCATCCCTGCCAGGGAAACTGGGGAAAATTGGGCAGGAGAAGCCCCTTGTCCCCCTCCCTGGCTGCCAGCTCGGGAAAACCAAGGGTGATCTTTGTGGGATCCTTGGAAGGAAACTTCTGCATGGGGTTGGAAGCTCGCTGGATCCACCCCTGGAAGATCCAACCAGAGAAAATTCCCCCAGAAAGCCCGAGGAGAGCACAAAAACTGTGGCTGCCCCATCCTTGGAAGTGTCCAAGGCCACATTGGAGCATCCTGGGATAATGGAAGATGTCCCATGACCCACAGAGGAGCTTTAAGGTCCTTTCCAAGCCATTCTTGGACTATAAAAAGTCCTTTAGTCCTGAGCCAGGGGAGGTGCACACAGGGGAGGAGGTGATGGGCTGGAAATGGGTTTTAGCTGAAGTTTCTCCATCATTAACATATTAATGGAGTTTTTAATAACACCTTAACCTTTCCTTGTTCCTCCACCCTGGAAAAATCACAGCACTCCTTTGGATCAGTGGAAAGGGCTGCCCAGTTGATTCAGTCATTAATTTTGAGAAAAGGAGTTTGTTTCTCTGAAAAATCCTTTGGGTGGCTGAAATCCCCCCCAAATCCCTGTGCTCCTGTCTGTGGGACAATCCTTCCCTTTGCAGCTCCAGGCCCAGAAGAATCTGCGTTTATATTTCTTTTCTTGCCAGCATTTCTTCACTATGTGGTGGATTTTATTTTTCCATCTGCAAACACAACAGGGTAAAAACCCAGCAGGGATAATAGATGCTTTAGAGGTGCCAAAAATAAAATATCAGCAGATGCTACGCAGGAACTAAAGGTGCTGAGGAGCTTTCACAGCTCTCGTGCTCCTTGGGAAGTGCTGCTCCTTCCCTCTCTCCAAACTCCAGTGAGAGAAAAGCACTTTTCTCCCCCAGTATTTCATGCTGAAGACTCCAGTTCTGAACCAAGGATGTGCACTGGGGCACAGAAGATCCATCCCTCAGCCTCTGAGAAAAACCACTCTGGATAAAATTGATTCCTTTGCTCCTTGCAGCCTTTTATTTCACACAGGTGGCTCTTCCAGCTTCTCCTGAAGAAACCCAAGCCAGGCAGCCACTGATTATGTTTCATTTCTCCTCTCATGGCCACAGGCTCAGAAATCCCTCCTGAAATGCAACACTGCTCGTAAAGGGCAAAGCTTAAGCTCCAGCCACGCCATGGGATTGATGAATCCACATCATCCCAGCCTTGCTGGGGCTTGCAGAGCTCCTACATTTCATTTTTCCTGCTGTGATTTATGGCTCCGGGAGGGGAAGGCACTGCTTGGGTTATTTTGAGGAAGGTGATGGGTTTTGCAAAAAAGAAAACTCCTCTGACCCCGCAGCAGCAGCGAATGGGGAGGCCCCACCCAGGGAGAAGGACAGGGAAACTTCTCCAAAGTCTCTCAGAGCTGGTGATGACAAGGAAAATACTGATTTTCCCTTGATTGCCTGTCAAGCAAAATGATTCCTCCTGGGTGAGCAGATATTTGCCAGGCTGCATTTCTGTGGTATTTAAACATATGGGCAGTGCATCCATCACCGAGATAAATGAAGCATGACGGATTTAGAAAAACAGCTACACCCCAAATTCGGGCAGGGAGTGGGAATTCTTACTTTTTTTTCCCCATTTTTGGAGGAGCTGGAGCCTCTGAGCATCACCTCAGAGGAGAAACCTGCCCTGCAGCAGGAGCACGTGAGATGTGGCCGGGAGCAGCAGAGCTTAAATGAACAAATAAACCCAGTCTAAACAGGAAAAGATGTTTATCCCTCCCAACCTCAGTCCATCCTGAGCAATCCTGATGGATTAATACATACCTGGGATGGGATTTACCTCTGCTCCTGGAATTCTGGCTCTGGAAGACAAAGGGGAGCAGCGAGAGCCCCATCACAGCAGGAAATGTGGGGTTGGGGATGCCTGGCTGCCTCTCCCTGCACCCCAACATCCCCAAAAGAGCCTGATCCAAATGAAACTCTGCATCCTGGAAGGAAATCCAGGGATCTGACCCTCACCCCGTGCAGTGGAATCCACGGAGCACCTGCCCCAGCTGGGGAGGAGAGCAGGACTTGCTTCATGGATTGCAGTCAAAAAGCATCTTCCTCCCAGCCCCTGTAAATCTCCTGCCCAGCCCCTGTAAATCCCAGCAGCCAAAGGCAGCAACACTCAGTGATTTATTTGTACAGCCAGCTGAAAAATGTCCCTCAAAGCATCTCTTTGAGAAGCAAATGGCTTTTTAACAATATGGACATCTGGCAAAGTTTCTCATTTGGAAAAGTTTCTCAACCAGAAAAGAGCAGTTTCTGGAGATATCTGGAATTTTGGGTGATGACTGAGAAATGGAATTGTTTTCTTAGTTTTTTTTTCTCTGGAGAAAAGGGACAAATGTATTTTAACCCCATTTAGTTTTTCAGTGTTGGTTATGTTTAGGATTTTCCTAGGGATGTTTTACAGGGCATTCCCAGCATTACCTGACATCGAAAAATCTCTGCCCCAACAAGCCAGGCCTGGAATATAATAAATTAATTATGGGAAAAGAGATCAGGACTTGGAGAGGGCAACAGGTTGGGACCCAGCCATACCTTTGGTCCCTTTGTCCACCCTGAACTCCTCATGGCCTTAACCGGATCACTCAAAATTCCTTGCTCAGCTCCTCCTGGAGCTCCTGCCTCCCTTTTCCTGCCCCTATTTCCAGCCCAAAGCTGCTGCAGTAAACGATCCCAGTCACTCCATAATGAGATTCCCACTTCCCCTCGACTTCATTTGATTTTTCAGCCTCGATTCCAGAGCTCCTCTTTCCTCCAGCTCATTTACACCATCTCAGCTGCAACAAATGGGCACTTTATTATCTGCAATTGGCCCCTGCCAGAGGACTGGGCCGTTCTTGTGCTGGCTCTGGTGGGTATTTTTTTAATCTCTGAACGATATTTCCAAGCCCTTCCCCGGGTGAGGAGAGAGAGAACATTTGTTATTGACAGAATTTCCATTTAAATTGAGGATGTTGCTCAGTGCAACACGTGTTAAACCAAACTCTTTCCCCCCAGCGAAAAGCAGCGAATTATATGAGGGGGAAAAAAAATAACGTTAGCAAGGGGAGGGAGAAATCACAAAAGCTGCTGTGGAATCCAGCTGGAAATATGCCTGTAATGAGACATCTCGATCTTAATAAGGCTGTGGGTAAAGCTTGGATTACACACCCAGCTTTGTGCTGCTCAGCAGCTGCTTCCCCTGAAAGCTCCTTTCTGTGCTTGCCAATCCGATTAACTCTGCAAAACGAGAGACAAAACAACGCAAAATCTTGGGCTTTTAAAAAATAAACAGGAATTCAGCCACATGGAGGGCCCTGGATCTGCCCCAGCAAAGCCTTTCCAAGTGGGGAACGGCACTGAGGTTTTCAGGTGGGTTTGCTGTGGAACAGCCACAAAGGGCTGCTTGTACTGGAAATTAACAGGAGGGATCCACTAAAGTGCTGGAAAATCCATCCTGATGGAGGCCTGGGAGTTTTCCCCATCCCTGGGCAGCAGGAAGAAAGCTCTGGAGTAAGGAGAGGAGGATGAATTCAGTCTCCTGCATGACCACACTCCACCAACTCTGGAGTGATGCTGGGGCTGATTTAGACATCCTGGGTTGGATTTTGGGGCTTTGGGGACATCCTGGGTTTGACATTTGGAGGTTTGGGGACATCCTGGTTGGATTTTGGGGCTTTGGGGACATCCTGGTTGGATTTTGGGGCTTTGAGGACATCCTGCTTGGATCTTTAGCTGGCCCCCCTCACTCAGCTGGAGCCACCCAGGATCCATCCCAGGATCCCAAAGCAGTGACACAAACCTGCCCCTGGGACCGGAGGGGTCCCTTCACTGCAGCCCCGGGGTGGGTTTGGGCTAACCCAGGGTTGGGTCATGGAATCACAGCACCCTTAAGGCTGGAAAAGTCAGCGAGCCCAGCCTTTGACCCAGCACTGCCAAGGCCACCACCGAACCGTGTCCCCAAGTGCCACATCTGTGTCTTTCAAACCCTTCCACTGCTTCCCTGGGCAGCTTTTTCCAGCACTGAGCAACCCATTCCATGAAGAAACCTTTCCTAACATCCAGTCCAACCCACCCCTGGCACAACTCGAGGCCATTTCCTCTCCCTGAGCCCACTTTGTCGCAGCAAGCCGAGGTCAGCAGTTGAAACTGGGGACCTGGAGATGTTCCTGCTCCTGCCCCAGCAGCCCTGGAGAACAGGGAGAGATTATCCAGGTCACGGCGAGGGCAGCTCAGGGTGGTATCCAGGTGCAAGGACCTGGTGGGATGGTTCATCTCCAGCTACTTTCAGATGTTTTTCTATTTCTAATCAGACAAAAAACCTTAAAAATAAATGTTTTGCAGAGAGCCAGCCTTGCTGTCACCCCTCCTCTGCTCCAGGGGGCTGGGGCATGGTCCAGAGGACACATCCACACCAGCCCAAATCCCATCATCCCATCAAGGAGCAATATCCATGGAAAACACGTTAATCCCTGAGAAAAGCAGCTTTCATCTTCATCTGCTCCAACAATGCCCCAGCACGGGCCCAGCTGGCCCAGGTGGGGACAATGGAGGGACAGCTGGGCCCTTCTGCTGCTTTCTAGGATTAAAGTGCTGAGCCATCTTCTGTTCCAGGCTGGTTTGTTCCTCCCAGGAAGGCCAGGATCCATGGAAAAGGGTTTTTTTGCTGTCACCCCTGAGCCTAAATCCCAGGTGTGAAGGAACGGGTCCATATTGCACGTTGGCGGTTGCTACGGGGGAAGAAATGATGAATTTATCACCCCTCACAAGAGCTGGAGAAAGAAAGATAGAAAGGGAAAGAGAGAAGGAAAAGGAGTAAGAAAAGGCAAAAAAAACCCTCAAAAACCCTCAGAATGATTCTGCCTGAGCTGCACAGGGACATTATTTATGGTCCAAAAAACCCCACAAGCCTCTGAATGTAAAGCAGAATCACATCATTGATAACGCCGTGCCCTGATCAGAGGGAAGAGACATCTGAGGAGGGGAGGGAGGGGAATGGCACAATTTCAGCCAGCTGGAGAGACTGCAAAGGGATTTTAATTCTGAGGATGCTGAGGAAAATTGCAGATGAGATTCTATGAGAATAAATAGTGTCTGGTCATAGATCAGCACAACTTGATTTTCTCCCCCTTAAGTGTCATGGTATCAATCTTGGAAGGGGAGGGAAGGGAAAAAAAATCAAGGTGGCAAATGAATTATTCCTCAAACCTTCCTCCTCACCTAGGAGGAAAAACAAACCCTTGCACGCTCCCAGGCTTGGAGAAAACTGGCTTTGGCAAACTGGCTTTGGTGGAAGGAGCCTGAAATGCAGACTGGGAGAGGAACTGGGGGAGGTGGGAAAGAAGGTATTTATATACAATAAATATTTAATCCTGCTCGGTGTTTCCTCCTGAAGAAACTCAGAGCAGGGATTAATTTGTACATTCCTGCCCGCTCCACTGGTGCCCTTCAGCAAGGTTAATCTTTGCCTGATGTGAGTTTGGAAATTAAATCCATGGCGCTGGACAAACTTCCTGTGGGGTTGGATTTAATTTCTTCCTTCTCCCCCCTCCCAAAAAGGATGGATGTGTGTGGAATCCACGAAGGCTGCCTCGTGGAGCAGATAATTCCTGAATGGATGAATGGATGCTCCCCTCCTTCCTCCTCCTCCCCCTCTCTCCCTGTTGTGTGTCTTAATTAACGTTTCGAGTCTGGCAGCTTTTTGATTTCCATTTCAACGGGGTCTTGGATGAACCTGCTTGAAGAGAAAATCCCCAAATGGGACAATTTGGGGTTTTTTTAGTGGCTGCTGCTGCTCCCTCCTGAAATTCAGCCTCGTGCTGGTGGCAGTGAGGAGCAGGTGGGGCCCAGCCTTCAGCTCTGGGGGAGATGGGGGCCCAAGGGAGGCAATTTCCCAGCCCCATTTTCCACCTGGGAGCCCCCAGGAGACCTCTGGGTGGGCATTTGTGCTGCAATCCTGAACAGATCAGACTCTTCACCACACTTGGGATGTGTGAGACCACCTTTGGCAGACCCCCAGCAGCTCCTGGTCCCTTTAAACTTAAAAAGGCACAGTCAGGGCATTTTTCCCTCTGGGGCACAACAATGGCACAACCACAGCAATGCCCATCCCTGGGGTAGAATCTGCCTTCAGGAGGGCTTGGCCATGGGATATTCCCAAACAATCAGCACCAGCACGATGCTCTCCTGACTTGGTTACACTCTTGGCACCTTGGAATGCTCAGGGGATCACAAAATCCCAGAATGGTTTGGGTTGGAGGGACCTCAAAGCTCCTCCATGGGCAGGGACACCTTGACTATCCCAGGTTGCTCCAAGCCCCATCCAGTCTGGCCTTGGACACTTCCAGGGACGTGGCAAAAAGATCCCTCAGGCTCTGCTCGAGCCATGAAAACAGAGAAAACAAAAAATCAGCGAGCTGATTAGCAGCCGGAAAAAATAACAATCCAAGCACGGCGCAGGAAATTTTCCGCCAAGAACAACATCTCATTGTCAAATTAACATATTAATAATTAGGCAGGATGAGAACACGGAGTCCCAGGGAAGACAACGTTGGCTTGGGCTGCTCAGCTGTGCAGCAGCACTTCCAGGGGTGCCTCTGAGCGTGACAGCCCCGTGCCTTACAAGATGTAATTTCAGCGCTTCACAGCTCCCCTCGTTCTGCAGCTCTGAAGGAACAAGCACGTTGGCTCCTCTCTGAAGGAGGGGAACAGCTGCTTCTGCAAGGTTTTCACGTGTTTGATTTCTTTGGGGTGTTTGTTTTTGCTCGGGGCTGTTTGAGCAGAGCTGTTGAATGCGAGCGTGGATTGGGGACGTTTTGTTCGCTGCCGAGGTAGGAACAGGCAGGGGCTGTGGGAAGAACTGGGTTTGTGCCTCTGGAGGAAATCACTGCCATGATGCCCCAGGATGGGAAAAATCTGCAAGCAGAGAAGTTACAAGGAATAAATGAAGTGGTAACAGGCACTGTTAATAAAAGTACAGCACATGAAACTGATCCTGCTCTGGAGATCAAAAGCGAAACGGGTTCGAGTGCAGGAGCCCCAAATCCAGCACTTCCAGAGAAGATGCTGAAGATTCCCTTGATGTGAAAAGGGATTGGATTCCCCAGAGCTGGAAGTGCTGAGGGAAGGATGAATTAAGAGTCAGTTATTTCCAAAGCTGGTTTTGGGCCACTGCTCGATGGCAGGAGGGCAGCCCTGCCTAAACAGCCACTGACAGATGTTGGGAACATCAGCCCAGCTTGGCCTCAAAGGTGGCTCTTGCCTTAAAGGAAAAGCACGTGGGAAGAAAATAACAATGAAGGAAAATCCAGGTTCTGCAGGGATACAAGAATTGATGGATAATGATGATAAATCCTTGCTTGCCACCTGCTCATGGCAGAGGGACACCGGGCTCGTGGTGCCCCAGCACTGAGCAGTCCTGCTAAAAAATGTATTAAAAAACCCTGAGAATTGTCTGTCTGGAAAGCCAGAGCAGGGAATTTGCAGAGGCACAGCTCCTGGGCAAGGTGTGAAGAGAGGGGACACATTTGCCTTGCACTGTGGCAGCCTTTCTGGGCACTCTGTAGGTTAATTTACAGGTGGTGCTGAGCTGCCAGAGGCACCTCCAGCTCACTTGTTTTTTTCTCACAGGAACACATGAGAGGGGTTTTTGTCAGTTGTTTTCCTTTTCCCAGAGCTGTGGGTCAGATCAATTCTGCTCTTTTGCTTGAGACAGTAATAAAAGTAAAGCCAAGTCAAAGCCAGCCTGGCTGGGAGAATATGCAGGACAAAAAGCAGCTGAACAACAAGAACAGCTCCAGCTCCTTCAACTGTGAGAGCCTCACTCTACCCAACAATTTGCATATTTTCTACCTGCTAATTCATGCACAATCCTCTCCCCTCCTCATTCCAGCCTCCCACTTGGTCCTGCTGTTTCTGTGTCTCCAGGAGAGCTTTGGTAGCCCTGAGGATGCTCAGTCCTTTGTATGAAACACCCACTCACAGCTTTTCTCCTTGTTTGCCAAAACTCACCTAAGACAGGGAGGAGATGCCCAGGACCTGCCCTCTGAATTTAATCAGTGGCCAATGCTCCTTTTTTGGCCATTTTTGTTTTTACCACTCTGCTGTAAACACAGGATCTAGGCAGATGGGAGGAACATCTCTGGGAGAGGCGACAGCAGCAGGAGCGTCCCAGCCAGAGCTGTGATGAGAGCAAAAGGAGTGGTCCCAGTGTGAGCCCAAGGGGCACAGGGAGTGGGACATTCCATGGCTGTGATCCTGGTCCCCTTCCTCAGCAGCTCCCAGGAGGAACTGGGATGTGCTGGTCCTTGCTGCTGCAGCTCCAGGGCAAAGCACCAAAGTTTGGTGGGAGCCTCTTGGCTCCTTTCTCTGCCCCACTCTCATAAACCACGTAGGATGGGCTTTTTGAGGGACAGACAGTGCTCCAACAGCTGGATCACCCAATTCTTTAGGCTGAAAAAGCCCCTGAAGATGACAGAGACCAACTGGAGCAAGCCAAGGGAATCCAAGATAAAAACCCAGGGAGTCACCAGTCACAGAGCAGCAGCCTCTTCCTCCAGAGCAGGGCTGGAAACCCAACCAGAGAACAATTCCCATCTCACAGGCAGACAGTAAATCCCACAGCAGCCCCTGGTTCCCTCTGGAAGCAGAGGGAAGCACACAGACATGTCCTTGTGCCCGGGGCAGCTCAGGCAGCTGCACTGGGAAAACTCTGCAGGCTCCCCCTGCTTTGCTCACTCACAGCAGGGCAGAAACCCCAGGGCAGCCTCAGCCTGTTAAAAACCCCACACACAGGGCAAGGCAGCCCCAAGCCCTGCAGCCACTCCTTCCCTGCTTTAAAAGCTGTGGAAAGCCCCCTGGGATCAGCTGCCCTTGGGTAATTCTCATCTCTGGGCTGTGTGCTGGTCTTGGTGGTTTCCATCCTCTCTTTGCTGCATCCCAAGCCTTGGGCTCCTGGTCCTGCCTTTGTAGGATCCCTGAGGTGGGGAAGCAGCTGCTGGTGCAGTTTGGGATGAGCAGCCTCATCCTCACCCCACAGCTGAGCAGGTTTGGGGGCTCACACTCTGTCTCAATAATCTGCTGCTCTTTTTGTGGCTCTGCTAAAAATTCCCCTCTGTCTTTCACCTGCTGGAGTCACAGCTTTGGAGCTGGAGCACTCAATCATGGACTTTGTTATATGAAGAGAGGTGACAAATCTGCCACAGTTCTGTGTCTGGCAGTGCCACAAACAGTCAGATCCCTCTTCAGATCTTTGTTTTTCCCTAATAGCAGATCAAAGCTGCTCTCAGCACAGAGGCATTTGCTGCAAGCAGCAGTGATTGAGTGCAAATCACAACTGGTGAGGTGGGGCTGAGGTCACCTTGAAGCACGATCAGATGCAGGTTGAGTATTTCCAGCTGGGTTTAAGTAAATAACATTGTTTTGTCCTCATTTCTTCCTGGAGCTGTGGTACCTCTGGGGTCCATTGGGATGAAGATTTAGCCATAATAGCCCAAGATATCCCAAAACTACTCCTGGAAGTTAATGACAGACAAAAATACTGAAGACTGAAGGTTTCAAGGCCAGGTTGGATGGGGTTTGGAGCACCCTGGGCTCTGCAAGGTGTCCCTGCCCATGGAACTGGCTGATCATCAATGTCCCTTCCAACCCAACCCATTCTGGGATTCTGTGACTCCTTCTAGCAAAGAATGAAGATCATCAAAGATCTTCTGCAGCAGAAGAAATGAAAGAGAAGAAGCTTTGGGGCCACAGAGCTTGGCTTGGCCACCCCAAAGCCTGGTGCAGAGATGGGCTCGTGCACTGCCCGTGGTGGCACCTGACCCACCTGCAGTGCTCCAGACGTCACCTCCTGAAGGTCCAACATCTCCTGGCTGTTTGAAGAAGCCCCTGAGATCCAGAATAACACAGAGCTGGATCAGGAATCTCTTGGAGTGAAACCTGCAGGAGGAGGAGGAGGATGAGCAAAGTGTCCCCCATGGTGATTCCCTCCACACAGCAGAGCCCTGGAGCCAACAACGGGAATTTGGGGGTGGAAGAGCTCACCAAGAAGCTGGAAAAACGTTTTTCTTTGTATTTGTCTTGGGATGAGAAGATCAGCAAGAGAAAAAACTCCTCTGGGGATGTTCCTGCTGCTGTGGGGAAGGTGCAGAGCTGGTGGCCACACAATCTTCTCCTCCAGATCCCAGCCACCAAAACCAGGTTGGAATTTTGCACTGGAATTTCTCACTGAGGAAAAAAAAAAACAAAACAAAACAAAGAAAAGATTCCAGGCCAGGAATTTCTCCCCATGATGGGTTTGGATTGTATTTTATAGCATTTCTTTACCTTTAAGCACTTCCACTGCTCCTCTGATGAACTTTTCGGGCTCCACAGGGCAGAGGGGTCCTGGGGAAATCCCACTGCAATCAACTCCAACAAGAGATTCACATCACGGGGGTTTAGGTGGAAACAGTAAACTTGATTTATTGAAAAAAAAAATCTATTACATTTATTCCTTTATTACACAGGTTTAAAATATTTAAAAATAGCTCTTATGGGCATTACACTTAAATTTTATGACATGTTTATTGGACTTTGAAGAAATGTACAATATGGCATTTGACACTATATTTTAAAAAGGGCCTTATGTACTAAAAGTTTGGGGGTTTTTTTCCATAGGTTTTATTTTTCTTATCAACATTTGTTCAAGTCAATATATATTAAAGGGGAGGAGGGAAATAAAATTACACAAAAAGAAGGTCTGCAAATACAAGTAGTAATTTTATTGCAATATACCGTAGCTAAGTGGTCTGGGGGGGATCAGAACAGTCTGGAGCTCAGTACAATTACAACACCGTGGAATTCAACACAGGCATTTTTTTATTCTTTTGGTTTTTTTTTTTTTT
>VYXG01008674.1:336242-388148 GCA_013397235.1 Lanius ludovicianus
GGGATTTTTTTTTTTTTTTGGTTTTTTTTTTTTTCTTCTTCAAGCAGAAAAAAAAAAGGGGAAAAAAAAAAAAAAAAAAAGAAAAGAAAAAGCTCCCTTGATGAGAATGAATTGAGACCAGAATCCCATGACCTGGGCAGACACACAGGTGTGGACAAATATCAGGCTATGGCTTTGCTGGGATGTGCGACCTTTCCCGACCTTCCCGCTGTTGCCAAGGTGACTGAGAAGCTGAATTCCTTATTTATTATCCTAAATTCCTTTTCACTGCTCTGCTGCCAAAGTCTGCAGTTTTTAGGGTAGCACCTTTTGGAGTTTTTTATTCCCTTAAGTGGGAGAGAGCACAAGGGAAGAAGGGAGAGGGATGGACACGGCTCCTCCAGGCCTAAAAAAGCACCGCTGGCATCGCCGCTCCCTCAGCACGGCTTTGCCTCCCCTCCTCGGAGGCTGCTGCTCTCAGTTTGGGCAGGAGGGAGAAAAAGACATCATATATAGGCTTTTTTCACAGTAAATGTGATGTCTTTTCCTTTAGGGTGAAAAATCCCCCTCGAGCCGAACGCTCCAGGCCAAAGAATAATAATTTAAAAAAACCCCACCTTGCAACGATTCTTTTCCAGCTGAGAGACCTAGAGAAGGAAAAGGGCCAAGGAGGAAAAACCAATGGCAAAAGAGGAGGGTGTCAGCACACTGTGAGCTGTGGAAGGAATAAAAAAAGTGGGAAGAGCAGGGAAATTGCAAATTCCTGGGATTGCTGGGTGGGCAGCACCCCCACGGCTTCAGGACACCCAACATCTCCACTAATTAGCACCACAAACATTCAGCCACTGAGGACAATCTGCTCTGCTTCCCACCAGGAAAAAGTGTGGATATCCTTGGGAAAAGCAAAAACCAAGAATGGAAAAAAAAAATTGGAAGCACATTGAATGCTTTTTTTGACATGGGCCTGGCCAAAGAAGGAGAGGAGCAGGATTTGGACAGAAGAGATAAGAAGGTGCCATGCATTTATCAGCAGCCAAAATCTGCCTGAAAGTGCCTAAAAAAGCCAAGTGGGAGATTGGCCAGTGGCAGGGTATCCCCAGTGTTGTGTTGAACTTATCAAAGAGATAGCACCACAGAGATATGTAAAAATAACTACAAAAAGCACCTTTTTTTTCTTCATTTTTTTGTGTTTTTTTCTTTACACTTGATATTCAGAGAGGACAAATGGATTTCCCCTGCCACCGGAATCTGCCACTGGGAATGCATTTAGGTTTCATTATTATCATTTTAAAGGAATGCTGAAGGAAAAAAAAAAGAAGAATTAATTTAAAATAAGTGTGTTAAGCAAGTGAATAAAAAGGCAGAGACTCAATGCAGATCCTGCTTTTAGATCAGGGGATTTGTAGGAAATTTGTTAAAAAGTAGCTTTAATTCCCTCATTTTGAAAGGAATCATTCCAAAAGGCAGCTGTGGCTCAGGGGGCTGGTTTGCACCTCATCCTGGGGGTAATTCCAAGGTCTCCAGATCCCAGTTTGGGGCTGGGAAGAGGCAGAAGTGGGGCTAGGAGCTGCTGTCCTCATTCCCAGATGGAAGCTTGGCTGGGATGGGGTGGCTTTAATACAGACAAGGTCACTTGCATGGTTTGAAGGCAGGAACATTCCAACATTTCAAATAAAATACAACACAAATATTTACTCACAAACACACAAAAATAGAAGCACCTTTAAGACACAGCAAAGAGATGCCCAGAGGTGACCTTGAGTCAGCACTTTGGAAAACGTGGAATGAGGCAAACTCAATGGAGGAGACACAGAAAATTCTGGAATTGGCCATGGCATCTCCTTGCTGGAGCTGATCCAAACCTCATGGAAGGAAACAAAACCTCCCTGAGGAGCTTCGGATCCAGGACTGCCGGGATTTCAACGCTGAGCTGAACGGGAGGAATTTCAAGTTTTTCCCATTTTTTTACTTTCCCTTAGGAACAAACAAACACTTCCTGGCGAGGAGAAGAGGAAGAGGAGGAGGAGGAAGGAGGACTTTGCTGGAGGTGGGCTCAGCTCGGTGGCCGCGGGGCAGCAGGGACAGGGCCAGGTCTCCGTGGGTGGCTGTCGGTCATGAGATTCCAGATCCGTCCTGGGAATGGCTGAGGGGGCACGGAGGGATTTGGGCAAAACCAGGGGCACAACAAAATAGTGGGGAGGGAGAGAGGGGGGGAACCAAAATAATAACCCATCGCTGTCCAGTTTCAGACCGTGCACGTGACGAGGAATTCTTTTTTTGCTCTTTTTTGTTTTCTTTTTTCTCTTTTTTTGTTTTTAATTAAATGGCGCAATGAGGTTACGAGGTTGCTCATTTGGAGACTAGGTTCAGGTGGCTCTTTTAGCCCAGGAAGCAAGCTGGTCCCACCTCGAATCCAAATTTCTGTGCCGCTTCTCCGAAGTCATTGAACATGATGTCGACTATGGGGACCTGCTCCACTTTGGGCGTGTTGATTTCCAGGATGGTTTTCTGGTAGCCCTTCCTTGCCTGCAGGGAGGGAAAGAGGAGCTCTGAGGATGCCTCCAAGCCAACAGCAGCACACCCCAATCATCACCACTCTGCTGGGAATATGCTGTTGATCCTTCCCAGGAATTTCTGGATGTGACTCAGAGGTGCCACCATCCAAACACAAATTTATGTGCACATTTAGCACACGAGCCCTCAGGTGACCACTGAAAAACCCCAGGGAGATGCCCAGACCTTGGAGCACAGGCAGATCATGACACTCCAACTCTGCTCCAGCACGTTTCCAAGCTGGAAATGGAAAATTGTTGTGGCTGTGGAAGGGTTGTTTTCCCTCCCCGAGGACACGCCCGGCTTGTTGAGTAAATGGGAGCAATTTCATTTAAATGTATCAGTGAAAATATCACATTTAAAGTTTGATGGAATTCACAAGGTGCTGATGTCTTTTTATCATGCCTGGTGGCCACGGGGTTCTTTCCAAAATATAAATAATTATTAGAGGAGCAGAAGTTCCCCCAAGGGTGAACAAAGCTGCACAAACAAGGGAATTGATGGAGCAGCTTTTGGCTCTGCCTTTCCCTGGGATTTGTGTGTCTCAGAAGAACAGGCTGGAGCACAGCTACTGGGAAAGGGCTGGAAGTTCAGGAAAAACATTTTCAAGTAATGGGATGAACATCAACCCTGGAGCTCCTCTGGCTTCAGCTTCAGCTTCAACATGGTTGGCCCTACCAGGACTGCTATGGCAACACGAGGTGGGGCAGCCCAACCTCATCTCCACAGGGTAGGGCTCCATCCTGGATCATTTAGGATGGAAAAGACCTTTAGGATCATCAAGTCCAACCATTAACCCAGCACAGCCAAGCCCAGCACTCCCTCCCACAAAAGAAGCAAAAGTAGCTCTCAATTCCTGGTGGAGGTCTCTGAATTTCTAATGGCCTTTTTATGGGTCTAAGAGTCTAATTAAAATCACCTTTCAGGGAGAGAATTTAGTGTAAACCCTAAACTCCTTTAAATAAATAAATTTCAAATATCCTGCCTGTGCTTCGGGCAGCAAAATCTGCCAGGGTAGCAGATTAATCCAATTTATCTGCCTAAAAGGCAGAGGTTCTCAGGAGGCTTGTCCACCTTAAAATGTGCAACCCCTGAGATCCAGAAGGAGAAGGGAGGGGAAGGCCCTTTTTCCCAAGGATGTTATACCAGCAGGAGACACGAAGAACTCAAGGATAAACTTCTCCTGAGTGCTCCCAGAAGGGGGCTGGATGCCCTTTCCCTCTCCAGGAATGTCTTAAAAGCTCTAATCTGATTTTTCTCGTTGTTCCATCAGTAAAAAATCTGTTTGTGCCAGAAGAGAAGCATTTCAATCTCGAATTACGTGGGGAGCTTTTCCTGTCAAACATCTCAATCTTTCTGTCCCGTGGGCTCCGAGTGCTGCAGCTCCAGAGGGTGGGAATTATGCATGTTTTTACACCAGCAAGCTGGGGCTTAAAATAAATGCAGGCAGCACCTGCTTTGCCAAATTTTTATCTCCTGAGGGCAGATTTTTCAGGGTTTAAACCAAAATCAAGCATCCAAGAGGAGTTAGAAGAAAAGGGAAGATGTGGGGCACCTTTGGAAATTGTGGTTGTGCTCGTGCACCCCATGAGCAGCACAGCCCAGAGCCTTCCTGGGGCTACACAAACAAAAATTGCACCCAAACCCTTCCTGCTTTGCCTCCAAGATTTCCTGGAAGCAGTGAAAGAGATTCTTATCAAACCCTGCAAATTCCATCCCAACTGGGTGCCACTGCTCGCCTCTCCCCGTGTGAGGAGTTGGGTAAGAACAAAGGCATTGGGGGGACTTGTAAAAGCAAGCAGCATTTTTTAGGCAGGTTAACTGGATTAATCAGATTAATTTGACTCCTGGACGTGCTGCAGCTTCCCCTGACTTTGAGCACGACCACAAATTCCCACAGAATCATTTATTTCCAACTTAGGGAAGAGCGAGTTGATGCCTCCCACGATAGGGACAACTGCAGCAACCACAGGAAATTTGGGGGTGATCTGCTCTGGGGAAAACGGTGCTGGACAAGCAGGAGAGGGGACAGAGTGTCCCAGAGTGTCCCCAGGGTGTCTCCAGAGCCAGGAGTGCCCACGTACCGCGCAGCCATCGAGGGCAGCTCGGATGTAGGGGTTGTTGTCGTAGGACATCTCCTCGTCGTTGGAGCCCAGGAAGCGGATGGCCTTGTCGTAGCTGTTGGTGGTGGCATCGTGCCAGGCCACGGACTGGTAGCAGTTGTAGGTGATGTTCTGGTGGGCCGAGGCGCTCAGGAGACGCAGAAAGGTCATCTGCACCACCCCGATGGGGTTCCCGTCCGAGTCCACGTAGGAGAGCTGGGGAGGCAGAGAAGGGACTGGGCAGTGAGGGACAGGGAAACGTGGCTGGGGGCTCTGAGGGACACTGGTGTCACCAGCACACTCTGCTCCTGAGCTGGGGGCTCTGAGGGACACCAGCACACTCTGCTCCTGATCCAGGGGCTCTGAGGGACACCAGCACACTCTGCTCCTGATCCAGGGGCTCTGAGGGACACCAGCACACTCTGCTCCTGGATTCAGGGGTTCTGAGGGACACCAGCACACTCTGCTCCTGATCCAGGGGCTCTGAGGGACACCAGCACACTCTGCTCCTGGATTCAGGGGTTCTGAGGGACACTGGTGTCACCAGCACACTCTGCTCCTGATGCAGGGGCTCTGAGGGACACCAGCACACTCTGCTCCTGAGCTGGGAGCTCTGAGGCACCAGTGGCACCAGTGAGGCACCAGCAGACACTGCTCCCCCAGGAACTTTTTGTTCTCCTGCTGGATGGGGTCAGGGTGTGAGCAAAAAACTTAAATCCAAGGAGGGCAGGTAAAAAAAAAAGGCAAGGGGATTTCAGCCCTGGTTACAAGAGGGTGGAAATTTGGGGATGTGGCTCAAGTTTAACCCAATATTGAGTGTATTTCTCCAGGCTTTGAAGCAGAGAGAAGGCGAATTCCTGTGAGGGTTCAGGGCTTTATGTTCCTGTCCTGACACGAATTTCTGACTGCTGGGGGTGCTTTGTCCTGCACACCCTGGGATGTTCCCTATTCATTTTTCCTGGGCTCCAACCATTGGGGCTTGAAGAAACCTTTGCACTCCCTCTGCAGCAATCCTGGCCCTGCTGCTGAGGACTGGGGGCTGCTCTGGTTGGAAAAGCCACGCTCAGGTAAAGGGAGAATGGATTTGCTGCCCTGTTGTGAGCACAGAGCTGCTCCTGCACGCTGGGATTTGCTCCATTCTGCCCACCAGGCTCCTTTGTCTCTCAGGCAGGAAAGAATTCCTACAGAAGAGAGTTGATTGCAACCAAATCCCAGGACTCAGGGGATTCAGGACTTGGTGGGAGTTTCGTGGCCCACAAAATGATCTTTTGCAGGGATGAACTGACTGTGCTTGAGGTGGCATCTCCAAGCTCCTGCCCTGGATGGGCTGAGGGTTACTTTAGAAACAACCAGGAGAAAAACACAGGCACCCAACCAGCGTGGATTTCCTCCAGGTACCACGAACCCTTGAGTTGTGGTGCAGGCTGCAAACAGTAGAAGAGATTCATAACCACAATAAACCACTGAATTAAAAAGAGATAATCCAAATAAATAAAGATACCAACCGGTTGTCAGGATGCTGCTGCACTGTCCCTCCTGAGAGTTAAATGTGACTGACCAGGAGAAAGCCACGCATGCCAGAAGGAGCTACCAGAAAACCACCAGCATGTGGAAGGACAGGGACAAAAACTGCCAAGAACTTGTCACAGCCCCAGTGTGGCCCTACTGCTCTGCAGGGCCTTCTCTTATTTGGTTTCGCTTCAAACCAGTGCTTGCTTTGAAGCCTGGCTGCTCCTTAAAGGGTTTTTTGTTGTTCAGCCTCTGCAGATTTTGTGAAGCCCTGTCCCAGCTTTGCAGCTGGAGCCACAGGGAGCTGCTTGTGTGCACAACGTTTGCTCAGTTTGGGGAAAATTCAATCCTTTCCTCTTTTCTCTGTGCTGGCAGGTGCCATATGGCTGGGAGGGATAATGGGATGGGATGGGTGGCAGGCCTCGTTAGAGCTGCTGGGAATTGTGTGTAACACACACAGAAGGGAAGCAGAGAAAACATCTGCAGGCCTCGTTAGAGCTGCTGGGAATTGTGTGTAACACACACAGAAGGGAAGCAGAGAAAACATCTGCAGGCCTCTCACCCCTCTGAACACAGCTTGGCTGCATCCTGAGGAAAGGTAAGGAATTGGCTCTGAGTGCTCTGTGGCATTGATTAATGCTGGTGTGGGAGCTTCAAACCCAGCTGCTTTGGTTGTATTTCATATTTACTGCATCCCTCTTACTTCAGGTGGCCTCAGAAGAAAGGCAGCATCTTCCCAGCTGTGCAATCCCAAGAGTTATATGGAGCCCCTGACAGCACTGGAAATCTTCCCCTCAGCTTTGGGGTTCCCTGTGGGCTCAGCCCCTCAAGACACCAGGGACCAACTCCATGGAGTAACAGGAGCAGAGCTGCACCCAGAGGGGAACCCAAACTCCTCTTCATTCTGCCCATGCACACACAAATTTCAGCTGATTTTGGATCCACCAGGCAAAAAATGCCTCCTTCATTTATCAATTGCATGATTCCTGACTGAGGTAAAATCAGAGCTAATCTTATAATGAATGAATGAATGAATGAATCAATCAATCAATCAATCTTTCATGGCCTCTGTGTTTGACTGCTTTGTGGTTTGCTTAGGTAGAGCTTCCACATACTGGTGGCTTTTTTTTACTTTTCCAAATAGAAAAAGCAGGACAGGTAAAGAGGGAAAAAAAAAAAAAAAAAAAAAAAAAAAAAAAAAAAAAAAAAAAAAAATNAAAAAGCAAGAAAATGACAACACAAAAGATTGAACAAAGAGCTCCAAAGTAGCACCAGAAATATTTTATCTAAAAAAAGAATAAGCCCTAAGCTCTAGGCTGGCAAGTGAGCCTCTAACAGAGCTGGGAAAAAGAGAAGCAGGGAAGATGGACAAGTGGAGGTACTTGGAACATTAACTGATGAAGTGCTCTGTAATCAAGCTATGAGTAGTTGCCCTCCAAGGAGCCTTGAGGCTGAAGCCTTGGCTTTGCAGCCTGGTTTGATGATGCAGAGAAGCCACAGAAGCCGTGTCCTCCTTGAGGGCAGAATGGGAGCAAAATGTGTTTTAGTGGCGCTGGAAGGCGGCAGACGTGGCAAACAACGCGGGCTTGGCTTGTTTGCCCTTTAAGGTGGAAGTTGGGGCACTGCAGGAACCTGGCCCTGGGGAGGGGACAGCTCAGTGGCACACAGCAGAGCATCTCCTGCCTCCAGGTAGGAGAATACCCACGGAATACTTGCCTGTTCCCCAGTTCTCCTGGTTTGACTGAGCTCGTTATGTGCATCTCACTAATTGCACAGGGACTGATACCCCAGGGGGACATTTCTGTGGCTTAAGACACAAATCTGACATCCCTGCCCAGGACTGGGTCTCTGGGGGAGTGATCTCACAATGTGAGTGTCCTGTTACAGGACAAGAAACCAGAGCTTTTCCTGGTTTGTGTCTTGCTGACATCAAACACTGCTTGACCTTAAAACAGCTCTTCCCCCTTGAAAAAAATCCTTAATTGTGACTCAGTCAAATTCCTTTCCACTAGGCTTGGCTGGAAATCTTCCTTTAAATAAATGCTTTTGTGTCCCCCAAGCTCTAGGGGCAGCATGGGAGTCCCCAGTGTGGCTCATCTCCATATGGGAGACAAAATCCATCCTCTGGGGAAAACCTGTCCTGGAGAGGCCAGAGATGTGCAGAACCTTCCTGGGTGACAGCACCGTGCCCAGCCCTGGGCTGGAACATCACTGAGGATCTCTCAGCTCTTGGGGTGAGGCTGCACTGCTGGGGGACAGCAACGTGGGGACACCCAAAATGGGGACTGAGGAGACAGCAACAGCACTCCCATAGGGTGGAGCACTCCTGCAGAGCCCTGTGATGACACAGCTGCCCCAGGGTGCCCCCTTCTAACACAGGGCAAAGCTCAGGCCCTGCTGCCAAGTCCCCAGTCAGGCAGAGTGGACAGAAGCACCTCTGGTGGGGTCGGGGTCTCTCTCAGGATTCCACCTTAAACGTTTCCATGTGCCTGGGAGGGGGATTAGTCCAGCATGCAGAGGGCAGCAGTGTGGCCATACCAAAGCAGGTGACAAGCTCTGAGTCAGGGCCAGGGTTAGCCACTTACCAAGGACCCCCGCTTGTATTGACTATACCATGTGGAAGGCTGTTCTTTGGGCCAACGAGCCATTTTACTCTGTAAAATATGACAGGGGGTTAAAGGAAACAGAAAGCACCAGGATGCATCTTACCAGTTTACCGCGCTTGAATTCACTGAACCACGAGCCTGGGTTTTCCTTGGGCCAGGAAGTAATTCTAGCCTAGTTTGTGGACAGCAAGGAGGGAAGAGAGAAAGAAAAAAAAAAAAAAGAATCAAAATTAAAAAGGTTATATTCATTCCAGAGGCTGCATGTCTTATTCAAACTGTCTGACTTGCTTTCAAATGGTTTTTTTAATCTTTATGCATCAGTGATGAGAGCAGGAGGTGGCTCTGAAGCAGAGGAGATGGAGTGGTGCTGCTCTGGCACCAGCCTCCTTTGCTAGGGACTGTCTCTGCCTCCTAGAAATTTGGGATCCAAATCCAGCAGTGGCAGGAAAATTAAAAGGAAAGAGAGAGGGGAAAAGAAGCAGCACGGATGGGAAAAGGTGCCTCGATCTTCGTGTGGAGGGCAATGCTGGTGCTGGAGAAGCCTGGTGCCTCTCTAATGCCAAATCCAGGTGCTGTGGGGCTGGAAAAGGCAAAGGATGTGATTAAGGAGAAGCCTCTGCCTGCCTGCTGTGTTTGAGGTGCAGCACAGACAGTGCTGGATGCTCAGGATGGAGCTCCAGGTCCCCAGAGCAACCCAGGGGCTGAGCTGGACAAGGACTGAGCCGTCAGAGCACCCTTATGGCAGCCCCAGCTCAGCAGCTGAAGCAGCTTTTTCCAAGTCAGAGCACAAGGAAGGAGCATGGCTGCTCCCTCAGCCTCCCACAACCCCCTCATTTGTGCTGTAAATCTCTCCAAAACCAACAGCCCAGCTGCAGGTGCCTGGGGATTGCCCTTCCCTTCTCAGGATGAGAAAATTGCAGAGCAAATCCGAGTGTTTGTGCTGGGTGAGGAAGGAGCTGAGAGGAGCCATGGCTGAAACTCTGCTGTGGCTCATCCCAAACCTGCTCAGCCACCACCCAGGGCTGGGGTGGTCGCTGTTTGCATCCCTTTGGATGGGAAAAGCTTTTTCTTATGGATCCCAGCATTGAATTTGTATTTGAGGAGTGCTGCAGCTCCACAGAGCCCCTCACAGAACCAGCCCAGCAGGAGCTCGAGTCCCTGAAAGATCATGGCCAGGCTCTGCCTTCTGAGCTGTCAGATTTTGAGGAAAAACACAGCACAGTGATGCAAAGGAAAAGGAAACCCATCTCCTCTTTAAAGAGCCCCAAGAAAAACTCAGGGAGGATTTATGCTGCGTGGGATTTGTCCTGTGCTGACACACATTTCTGGTAGATGGAATTCAGCAGGAGAAGGGCTCCGCTTTGTCACAGCTGGAGTACAACTGTGACACTGGCACAGCTCCCTCAGGCTGAATCGTTGTGTTTCTGCTTGGCCAGTGCCAGAGCTGGTCCCCAGGCAGTGGGAAGAGCAGCTCTGGAAAACAGAGTGCAGGGATACAGGACAAAAATGATTGGTATGGCTGAGCTGAGAGCATCATTACACAAGGAACTTCATCAGCCTCGTGCAGCGGTGCCAGGGAGAGCTCGGAGCCTCCTTGCAATCATTTAGGATCATTTACCCACAAGAAACAGCAGGAAAAATGACAGGAGGTAAACATTTATCTGCTCTGCCTGGAGACACAGGGAGGAGAGGGGAATCAGTGCTGCTTGGGCATGCAGGCAGTGGAGCAGGGCTGTGGGAGGGGACACCAAGAATGAGTAAATAATCAGAGCCCCCAAATCCTGCACTGACACACACCCCTGCCTTGGACAGCAAAGTGCAAAAAAAAGAAGGTTTTTGCATTGATTATGCCTGGGAAATCATCAGATGTTTGTCCCAAAACCCAGTGTAAATCTGACTTTCTCTTTGTCAATGTATTCTGTATTATCTTAGAGGGCAATGTTGTGTAACAAAGGAACGTTCTGGATCTTTGAGCCTTCCTTGCTGCTGTTCAATCCTCCTGAAATTGGCTGACTATGAATATTCCTATCAGAAAACCACCTATCACCACGATAGAGGGGGAAAGCAAAGGTAGTGAGGACTTACTCCTTCAGATTTCTTATCAGGGAAGATGCAGGTCTCTCCACCAGCCGTGAAATTACAGTAAACTTTGAAAGAGTCCCTGGAACATCCTTGATTGGGATCAACCCAGTATTCACCTGGATGAGGGAAGAGAAGGGAAGAAAGGATCAGGACAGAGGACACTTCAGCAACCTCCTCACCTGGCATGTTTCATCTCTCATGGGTTATTATTTATATGTAGTTTTTTGAGAACTGGTCATGTTCTGGCGCCAGCTAAAGAACATTTTTCATCCCATATCCCCACTCTTAGAACAGAACATTTCAGCTGGAAGGGCTGTTCAATGATATCCAGTCCAACTCTACACATTCCTTCTCCAGCAGCCACACTCCCCATGGATTCCCCAGAGCACCCCTCTTCCCACCCTCACCATTGTGTGGAGCTGGAAACCCCCCTGAGTTCCCCCCATTCCCTCTATCCCAGCACACACCATCTGGGAAATCAGGGTGGCAGAGCTGCAGGTCCTTGCAGGTCCTTGCAGGGTTGTGCTGAGTGCCCAAGGGATGCTTCATCTGCTCAATTTCCAGTTTCAAGGAATTCAGGGAGCCGAAGATCTCCTCCATGCCATCAGCATAGTCCATGTAGTTGTCGGCGTTCCCGTCATCCAGCAGCTGGCTGGCATCGATGTTCCTCCTCGTCCTCTTGGATGCCTGGATGGGCAGGGGCTGGATGACTTCTCCAGGAGGACCCTGATGAGTGAGGGGAAAACCAGAAACAACTTCTCATTCCATTGGGAAAATGACAAAGAGGTGGATAAAGCAGCAATATCCCCAAATACACACTGGACATGGAAAACACCCATGGATGGTGTTGATAAAACCTCTGGATTCAACGTTTTTCACCTTCCCTTGTCCTCTTCCCATTAACAACTCCTCCCTTCCCACCCTGCTTCCTCCTCCAGGGTCTCCAGGAGATTCCAATCCATTGCCAGGATTGGCAAGGAATCTTTGTCCAGAGGTTTTCTGCTTCCCAAATTCCAGCACCCTTTAAGTCTGAACCTCGTTCCATGCTTCACTTTATGGGTTCTACTTACAGGAGGCCCTGGGGGCCCAGGAAGACCTGATTCACCCTTTGGACCTGTGGGACCCTGGTGGAAAAACAAGGGAAAATCAGGAGTTACTCAGGAGAATTCACCTGTTATTTTTATCACATCCCAAACATTAAAACTGTGGCTAAAGCTTTGTTTTTGTCCCTTCAGGCACACAAGAGGAGTCTCCCTGTACCCACCACTCCAAATAAATTGGTAGTTTTGGTGTTAGGCAAGAGAGAAGATCAAACATTTGGAGTTACAGTCAAATTTTTCTTATGCTTCCTACAGAATGCATAAAATGCATAAAATCTTTAACTCTCCCAACCAATCCAACAGTTTTACAAGTCAAATAAAATCTTCAAATTAATAAAACATTGACTTCTGGATGACAGAAAGATACTAAGAAGTTGCCCAAAAGAGGAATTTTTGCTGCCTGCACAGGAGGTCTGTGCCATGAAGTTCCAGTCTCACTCTTCACTGAGTTCTTCCCTTCCCAGCTTTTCATGGGCTATTTTTAATCCCCTCCCCTCTCCAGCAGCAGCTTTTCTCCTCAGGACTAAGCACTGGACTGCTCCTTGTGATCTCTGCTCTTCAGGGAAGTGCAGTGGTGGCACAGAAACCTTTCCCAATTATCACTCCTGGGCTTAGGCAGCCTGGAAAGGCACAGTTTGCTAAGTCCTCTCTGCTAATTGCCTTAATTCCACTGATGAGAGGAGTCCCACTCAATAAAAACCCCTCAACCTCTCCCTCTAGCTGTGTCTGTACTCACTGATGAGCCTTTAGCACCTTTGGGACCAGGTGGACCCTGTGGAGAGACAAATACAGAAAGGAGTCAGTTCATTTCCAAGCAGAGAATTCAGGCTCTCCTCGCACAGAAAGGGAATTTTATTAAAAATTCACTCCCAATTTCCATTCCCCCAACCACTTGAGCTGGGTGTTGCTTTTATCTGCCACCAGACAAAAAGAATTTGTGTCAGAGCAATCTGTGCTCCACGCTCCTGCCCCAGTGAGGACTGGGAAAGCTGCTGGGTGATTCCTGGAATGTGGGGCTGATCCCTGCTCTGTGCTCAGGACACCCAGCTGGGCACCCCAGCAGGCAGCATGAGGCCTTTGGGCATCCAAAAAAGTGATCAAAACTAGCAAAAAGGGCAATAAATCACTGTGGGATTGTAGATATTCCAAAAGAAAAGGGGAGGGAAACAGGGTGGGATGATTTCCCTGTGCCCATCTCCCACATCACTTCCAGCACTCCTGGAACTCATCCAAGTGGTTTTAATTGTGGCCAACATCCTCCTACAGCCAGGGCTGTGCTGGGCATCCCTGGCAGCACCAAAGTGGCTCCTGAGGGCCTGTGCAGCTCCCAAGGAATTCCAAGATCATTCCTTGTCACCTACCGGTAATCCTGGGGGCCCTGGAGGTCCGATGGGGCCAGAAGGACCTGTGATACCCTAAAAGATAACAGCAAAACAATACTGATTTGCAATTCTGGCCTGTGATACCCTAAAAGATAACAGCAAAACAATACTGATTTGCAATTCTGGCCTGTGATACCCTAAAAGATAACAGCAAAACAATACTGATTTGCAATTCTGGCCTAAAACCACACATCCAACCCCTGCTCACAGGTGACCATCCAGTTTTGGAGGATTCCATTCCAGTCTGGGGGTTTAACCTGTTTTTAAATCCAGACAAGAGCGTGGATAAGGAATTTCCCATCTCATTTAGGCTCACACTTTTAAAATCAGCTCTTTAGATGAATATTTAATGGCACCATCCCTCCAAGTTTATTCAACTCTTTCATACAACCCTTGAGAATCTGCTTCCCACAAAAATGGGTCAGTTTGGAGCAGATCCATATTTCATAGGTAGAACAAACCACGTTAACACAGAAAATATCCCTCAAAAACTGGTAAGGATCTCCTGCCAGGGCTGCCCATCTCTGCTGTGCTGCACCTCCTCCAGGGTGCAATGCTGCAAAGCACATTCCAGGAAGGTTTTCTGGAATATTTACCTGTTCTCCTTTGGGTCCTGCTGAGCCCTGGGGGCCGGGGAGACCTCTGTCACCCTTTTCTCCCTGCTCTCCCGGGGGGCCAATAAGACCAATTAAACCTGGGTGACCCTGGGGGAAAACAGCGGCTGTTAATTAGGATTTCTGACTGGAGAGAGAAAAGGCATCTCTAGATCCAACTCCAAATGTCTGAGCGAGGTGAAAGAGGAGTTTGGAGCAATCTCTGACATGTGGAAATAGCAGAGTGGAGCAAAACAGGCGATTTTTGCAGCAGAAAATGCTGTAAATATAGAAAGAACCTCTGCACTGGAGCAGCTGCTCATTCCCTGGGGTTATAGAAATATATACATGGCAAAAATGTTTACAGGGTGGAGAATCACACCCTAAAATGGGCCAGGGCTCTGCATCTCCACGCTGACCCACAGCACAGCTCCTTGGGGCACACTCAGTGTGCTCCACCTGTCCCCTGAAGCTGTCACTGGTGTTGGTGACCCTCCCCAGTCTCCTCCTGGCAGCTGCAGGACCCCACTGCAGCACCATTTGTCCCCCACACCCCACCAGGAACGGGATCCTGTGTGGATTCTCACCTTCTCCCCTTTAGGACCAGAGTCTCCTTTCAGACCAGGCAAACCCGGAGGGCCCTTTGGGAGAGGGAGGAAAACAAAAGAGGGAATGAATTCATGCCACACTCATTCATCCATTTCAAAAACTCCTGGAATTGGGTACTCTGGACATACCATTGGGCCTGGAGGACCATCTGGGCCAGGGGATCCCGGGAGACCTTGTTCACCCTGGAAAACAGTGCAATTCCCTCATTCCCAGTGACAGCAGCGCTCCCAGCTGGGAATATTCTGATTATTCACCTGTGCCAGGGAATGTCTGCCCTGGCTTTTCACAGATGGCAAAAGCAGAAGGATTTGTGCTCCTTCCATGCTCAAAGCTCTGCTGGAAAAGGGACTTTGTGGGTCATGGAGAGTGGCTGAAGACCCAAGACTCCAATGAAACACGTGGGAGATGATATTCACCATTCCATTACCTCCATGAAATACATTTTACCTGCTGCCAGGCATTCAGCATGGACAGAACTCTGGGAAAAGGCATCTTCCAGGCAGGTGGGATACAGGAACAACCTGCCCAGAAGCTTTCTCAGACTGGGAATACTCACAACTGGACCAGGAATCCCACGAAGACCATCAGGGCCAGGCTTCCCTGGAGCACCTTGGGGACCAATGGGCCCAGTCTTCCCAGGAGGTCCTTCCAAACCAGCTTCCCCCTGGATGAAGAGGCAGGCACTGAGTTTGTGTTGGGAAACCAGATGAGTTTGTGAGAGGATGCCAGGACGTCATGGAGTGCATGCAGATCCATGCAAATCACATGAAACTTTCTGCTCCTTGATTTTCCTGCTGCTCTCCCCACCTCAGGCACTCTCCAAACTCCTTCAGTTTCCAGCCTTGCCTGAATTCCAGCAGGGATTCAGCCTTTGGCTCTGAGCTCTCCTGGGTTCAGGGACATCCAGCCTCTCTCCCCTGTGCTGCCACAATGGGAGCTGGAATTCCCAATCCCATCTCCTTTTTGCCCCCAGACAATCCTGGTCCATTAATGTCCTGTTTGCCCTGGGAAAGGACACAGGCCATGCACAGCCCGTTATTTACACTGCATTAAATTGCTGAATATAGCACTTGGGTGTTTCAAATGAAGGAAAACACTCCCATGACCTTACCAAGCCCTAATTATCTCCACAGTGCTTGTTAAGGGCTGAAACATAAGCTCAGATTTGAGGCCAGTGGCTCCAAATTCAGGCTAATTTGTTGTAACACGCAGCAAAACCAGCTGGCAGAGGGAGATCCTCTTGGAATATCAAGGACACAGCAGAAGTGAAATCCCATTCAGCTCTTACCTTAGCTCCCTTCTCTCCTTGCCTTCCTTCGGGACCAGCTAGACCAGGAGGGCCCTAAAGAAAGCCCAGAATAGATGGAAAACCCAATTAAATCCCGCTGATCTGCAACGGTCTGTTGGAATTAGCAAAATGATGCTCCAGCCCCAGGGAAAGAGACAAAATGGAGACAAATATCTCTGAGAAGCTTTTTAAATTAGCTCCTTGCTAAATGAATCCCTGGGTTCTGCCAGCAAGGCAGGAAGAACAGGAGCACCTCATCCTTGGATTTTCTTTTGGCTGTTAACATCTTTAAAAAAAAAAAAATCCACCTGGCAGCTTCCCATCAATTTCCAAAGGCTGTGGGTGGTGCATCATTTTATTTTTTTTAATTATCGTATATTTTACACAGTATTTACACAGCATTTATTGTAGCCTTAGTAACAACATGAGTTTGAAGAAGGTAGTAGAAATCCATGTGGAAAAATGCTCCTGAAAAACCAACTCACCCTTTTCCCTGGGGGTCCAGAGGGGCCTGGCTCTCCCGTGGGCCCAGGGGAACCCTGCAGGGAGAGAGGGGAGGGGAACAAGCCATGAGTGCACCATGGGATGTGGGAACAGCAGGAAAACCTGAGTCAGGCTCTGGAGTTTGTGCTGAGCCCAGGGTGGGAGAGCTCCCAGCCAACACCTCCTCAGGGTGCAGGGGGGATCCTGTGTTAGCCCTTCCCACCACAGAGGAGCAGGAGACAGGGCAAAGCCAAAATCAAAGGCTTGGATGGTGTTTTTCCAGGAGATAATTTATGTTTTTGGGATGTGGGGCTAAGTTGGGATGGGGGATGGATGGGGTGATGGAGGGAGGGATGGATGGATGGCACAAACAGGAGGAATGAGATCCTCAGTGGGCAATTCCCATTGGGAATTCTGGTGGGAATGAGAGGCTCAGAGTCCCTGGAGCTGACACAGAGCCAAGGCACTGTGGGGAACAGCTCTCATCTCTCCAGGTACTCACAGTCTGTCCAGGTTCACCATCATCACCTTTGTCACCAGGGGGACCATCTTGACCCTAAAACGGAGGCAAAAAGGAACAAGGAGGTGTTTTGAGGGTGTGAATGGAATTGAGCAGAGGAAATGTCAGGGGAATGAGCAGCACAGCTGAGTTTCACCACAGCAGGAGGAGGCAGCTCTGTGAGATCAACACTTACAGCTGGGCCAGGCTCTCCAGGAGGACCAGGGTCACCAGGGAAACCAACAGGACCCTGCAAAGAGAGAGGAATATTCTCAAGTCAGAGATGCTGCACCTGGAGAGCACCAGTGACAACACAGGGAGTCACCCTATGGAGTAAAATCCCAATTCCTACAAACACAACCCCACATCACAACCCATCTTTGCAGCTGTCCTGTTTTCACCCTGTCCCAGCCAGCCCAGATCTGCATCCTGACTACCAGAGCTCCAAAGGCAACACTGGGACCTCCATCCCAGCTTTTCAGAAATCCATCACCCTGGTGACAGCAGAATCCTCCCAGCTTTGGGAATGTGCAGACTGGAAGGTTTTGCTTTGCAAATGTGTGATATTTTTCACAAGAGGAGCCTCTCAGAGCATTTAATGACTGAAACACTTCACCATTCTTCCCCATACAATGTCTGTCGGGTGCTTCACATGATTCCAGGCACAGCCTGCAACCCATCACAGATATCCCAAATCCCATCTGTTAGGAGGGATGACTAAACTCCTGCTGCTTTGTGCCATCCTGCCTCATCTCACCATCAATTTCAGGCATCAGAGGAGCCTGCAACATAAACTCTGTACCACTGTCACCTGGTGTAAATCAGCAGAGCTCCACTGGCTCCATCAGAGCTAGAGAAATTAGCAGCCTGGCTGTAAAGGTGCTGTTCCCAAAGCCAATAGAACTCCTTGATCCTGTTTTGGAAGCTCTGCTCTGGTGCAGAAGACCTCAGAAAGCCTTAAACACAAAGCAACCCTGCTGCAGCTCCTCACCATGGGGTGAGATTCCTGACAGCCTGCAAAAAGCACTGGTAATTCCAGTATTTCTGGGAAATATGGTACAGTGGGGTCTTTCCCTCATCAGCACCCTAAAGAAGGGGGCTGAGATCATGGAGCACCAGAGGAGTAATTCTGCAGCTGGGAAACTATTTCAGATTTCCACAGTCTCTGGACAATGTCTTTTCATGCAGAAATCTCTGCTGGGTAAGGTAAGGAAAGACTCAAGAGGTACTTACAGGGCTGCCTTTGGGGCCATCATCACCTGGTGGGCCTTTGGGGCCAGGTGGACCAGCAGCACCAGAAGGTCCTGCTTCCCCCTTTTCACCTCTTTCACCTTTAGGGCCCTGTAAATGAAAAACAAATTTTATTATCCAGGAAAAAAAAACCCCAAACCCGTACAGATCTCTAATTACCCTTTAATCAATTCTGAACAAGAAGCTCTATTTGTGTCTCCAAACACAAGGACATGATTTAACAGTCCCTTCCCACAAGGACTGAGTGGTGTTCATGGTGTTCAGTCGTGGGTAGCCCAGATTGGGTGACTAAACGTGATCCTATAAATACCCAGGAACGTGGCAATGTGTCATCAATACCCAAATCCAGGACAGGGCTGGTTCAGTCCCTGCTGTCCCTCCACATCCACAGCTCTCCAGCACACCCACACCGCTCCCAGGGGGCACTTACCGGGAGGCCAACCTCGCCAGGGAGACCAGGCTCACCAGATTCCCCAGGTTCACCCTGCACAGGGAAAAAGAGGATGGAAATATTCACATTTCTGCAGGGGGAAGAGTTTTCTGCTGGCCCAGCAAAGGCACTGCACGAGTGCTGCAGCAAGCTCCTGCTTCAGGCCTGTGCGGGTGCTTTACCTTCTCTCCTACTGCACCAGGATTTCCTATTCCCCCAGGAGGACCCTGTGGACCATCTGCTCCTGGTGGCCCAGATGGACCTCTGGGTCCTGGTGGGCCTGGTGGACCCTGAGAGAGAGGGGGGACAAATTTCAGAAGCATTTCTCAGAGCAATGTCAGTGAGGAAAACAAGAACTATGGAAGCCCCTTACCATCTGCCCAACGTCACCTGTTTCTCCCTTCTCCCCAGGTGGTCCAGGCAGGCCCTGTGGAGGTGGAGAGGAGGAGTTTTAGCTGGGAACATCTCAGCTGAGCCCCAGCTAAGCCCTTGCTGGATGCTGCCAATTACCTGCAAGCCCACGGGGCCGGGGGGACCAGGGAAACCTCGGGGTCCTTCGTCACCTTTCTGACCAAAGAGGCCTTGCTGTCCTCGGGGCCCTGGCTCTCCATCAGCTCCCTACAAGGAAAGGGTCTGATGAGCCCAGCTCACACATGGGGTCACACAAACCCCATCCCACCCCCCCCTGCTGCAGCCAGAGGTGATGCCCAGCTCGTGTTGGGCAGCAGAAGTGCCAGGCAGGAATCATTCCAGTGCTTCCCAAGAGGCTTTTATGGGAAAAAAGGGATTTCTGCTAATAGGGAGGGCAATACTCACAGCTGGGCCAGGCTGACCAATGGGACCCTGTGGGCCAGTGGGGCCTGGGGGACCCTGTCACAAAAAGAAGAAATGTAAAGTCAGTGTTAATGGCAGAGTGGCAAATTCATCTGGAAAAGGTGAATTCCTTCAACACATTCTCCATTAACTGTATTAATTCCCAAAAGGGAAAGGGAGAACAGGGTCAGCTCTCCCTGGACACCCCAGAATTTCTCAGCCCTGGTGCCAGTGGAGAGCAGACACATCTAAACACATCTTTGCTGCAGCACAGCCATGTCCCAGCACTCAGCTCTAACCACTCACAAATAACTCTTGTTCCTCAGGCTCTGGGCAGCGCATGAAGGGTGTGGGACTGGATTTAGCACAGAATTACAGGATGGTTTGGGGTGGAAAGGACCTTTAAAGATCTCCTGCTCCAATCCCTCTGTCATGAGCAGGGATATCTTCAACTAAATCAGAACTTCAGCCAAAGACCCAACTTTGATGGCAACACTGCTCATGTTTCACAGATATTTCCATGCTAAGTGGGTGATGTGGAAATATCTCAGTGTTCCTGGGAGCTGGAAGCTCCCACTTGAGGTACTCACTCTTTTTTTACATCATGTGGGTATTTGATGAAGCACAGAAGATGAATCAACATTAGAAAGAAATTAAATCCATATCGTTTTCTATTTCCAGCAAGTCACACAACAAACCACACTCAAGAGAAGCAGCTACAGCAGAGCTCCCTCCACTCACCTGCTCCCCCTTGTCACCTTTGCTGCCCTTCTGCCCAGGCTCCCCGATCTCACCCTGCCAGGAACAAAGGGACAACGTTAATTCCACACCACTCCCACATCTCAACATCCCAGCAACAGCCCTGTATGTCTGCATCCTCATCCCAAAGATGCCAAATCCCACAGGAGCACCCCTGAATACTGCCAGAGATTTGGACATTCCAGGTGCAACCAAACCCTGTTCCATCCTACAATTCCTTGGCTGCCACTCAATGCAGGAAGCTGCATTTTGCAGACCCTTGCCACAGCCATGAGGGATTTGTCCCAGCTGATGTTTCCTGGGAATCCTCCACTCCAGAGGGGCTTAATGAGAGAGCAGGCAAAGGTAATTAATTGGGAGAGGCTGGGAATCGGTGGGCAGGCACCTGCTACAAGCTTGGGGGAGGCAAACTGGATTTCAGGGAATGATGTGGCTGGAAGAACACAGAGCCCCATCTGCTTGCTGCTCATCCCACGGGACTGTGAGCTCCATAAAACCTCCTCTGGAAGCACTTCCCACCCAACTGTGGGATGCATCGTGGTGCCAACGTGGCCCAGCTCCTTCCCAGAGTGCCCTCACGCAGCAGGAGCTGTCCCCACCTTGTCTCCATCCTCTCCAGGAGGTCCAACAGGACCTGCTGGGCCCGGCAGTCCCACAGGGCCCTGGATACCATCCCGGCCAGCTGGTCCTTGGGGACCCTTCTCCCCCTGGAAGCAGAAAAAACAGGCAGGTCACACACAGAGCTCTCCAACCGACCCATTAGACCCCATTAAGGTTTTATTCAGCTGCTAATGACTCCTGGCTGCATGGGCAGGAACAGCAAAGCCGGTTCCAGCTGATATTTCATCTGTGCTCCTGGTCTGAAATGAGACAAAACTTCTGTCTTGAGGGATAATGAAAAGAACAAACAAATGTAAACAGTGAATATCCAGATCACAGCTGCAATTTCACTGCTACAGCAACATAATCTGATTTAATCTGAACCCTCTGCCACCTCTGTCTGGATGACAAACAAGACCCCAAGTAATTTTTACTCCCATGAGCCAGTTTTTGCTGACCCTGGTCCTGGCTGCCCCAGCACTCACTGCTGCTCCCTCCCTGGCTGACCCCCAAATAAAGGAGGGTCTCAGGAGGCCCTGAGCTCCCTCCTGAGATTCTGAACAAATAAAACCACCTGAAGTGAATAAAACAATCTCTACTTCAGCATCTACTGGTATTCCTTTGAGCAGGAGCCTTCAATCAAATTTGTTTGTTTACAGGAACAGAACAGTGAGTATTTTCCAGTTTCCCAGTAGTAACTGAATTGCTTCTGAACCCTGGGTGCTCTCCTCTCAGTAATTAGATGCCACATAAATTGCCTATTCCTGCCTCCCCTGACTGACACACGGTGTAGGTACTCAGCAGGACAGATGTTCCTCAAGCTGATTCACCAGGAAATTCTTGCCTCTGCATTAGCTGCTGGGCTTTCTACCAAACCAGAAAACGCAGCTGATAAAACGTTTTTGATAACAACCAAACTCCACCAGAGCAGCCTGACATCACCAAAGCCACCACTGGCTGGTTTTGCTGATGGGGCTGGCTCAGTTCTCTGCCCACAGGCCTGGCCTTTGGCTGTTTGTCACCAGGAGGTGACACAGGCTTCGTGTCACCTGTTCAGCCCCCAGCTCTCCTCGTTGCCTGAGGACACATTGGTCCCTGGGGTCATGGCCATGCTTGATAGCAGGGCTGTCAGCAATGGGGCCCTTGAGCAGCTGACATCCAGTAGTTTGATGTGCTCAAGATGAGAAAATTCCTTTCTAATTGAATTCCTGGCTTTAGAATTTAAATCCTTCATACACCTCCACAGAGACTGGTTCCATGCTCAGCTCCCTACTGTACTCATCTCCAGCTGTCCCACAACTGCTCATCTTTACTGGTACTTACTGGAGCTCCCTTTTCACCCGCAGGTCCTGGAGGTCCCTGAGGGCCAGGTCTCCCTGGCAATCCTATAGGGCCAGCTGATCCTGCAGGACCACGCTCCCCAGGAGAGCCCTGTTGGGAGGAGGAGGAAAGGAGCATTAATTGCAGTATCAAGCTTCACCCATGCCCAGACAGAAAGAAATCCAAGCTCCTTGTCCATGTTTGTGCATGTCTGATGGGATAACTGCCACGTGAAGAGCTGGTACCACCAGCCTAAGGGGCCCTGCAGATTAGGTTTTTTAATTAAAATCCATGGAAGGGCTGGACTCTCCTCTGGATGGTGCAGAGAGCTCAGTTCCTGGGGACACATCAACAGCCTGGAACAAGAGCATGAGCCACTTCACAGCCAGCAGGGAGGGTTGGATGATGAATATTTCCTTCCAGGAAGGTGGCCCTGAGCATGGATCTCAAGTGGAGACAGCTTCCAGAGGGAAAGCAGGTGGATTAGAAGCAAAATCCTGGATGTCCTGAAGCCCTGCAGTTGCCTCAGCCTGTCACGTACGTCCACAGCTGACCCCACAAAATTAGGGAGTTGTTACACGCGTGGCTTGTAAAATAAAGGAACATCCAGGGAGTCGTCAGGAAAATCGGGATAAAGCCTGGAGCTGTGACTAACCCTCGCCTGGCTCTGCCAAGCTTGTAAATGGTGGTGCCTGCAAGGACAGGGATACTCACAGCTGGGCCTGGAGGGCCTGGGGGACCTTCATTGCCTTTCAGCCCTGGAGAACCCTGGAGAGAGGAAAACAAAGTCATTTGGGGAGGTGGGAGCTGGACCACTGGACCAGCTGGGAATCCTCCAGCTGGAGGGAGGCAGCAGCCTCTACTCACAATGGGGCCGGGGAGGCCTCGCTCTCCAGGGAATCCTCTCAGTCCAGGGGGACCATCCTTCCCTGGGAGGCCGGCGGGACCGGGATCCCCCTGCAAGGACAGGGAGAAAGAGCTGAGGATCTGCACGCTCCATGGAGGCCCAGCTCATCTCCTCAGGGATGAGGCAGAAGCTTCATTTATTTTCTGAATGATCCTCTCCATCTCCAGGGAGGGACAGGCAGCAAGGAGGGTGAATTGCAGTCCCTACCTTGGTCCCTTCTTTTCCAGTGAGGCCAGGAAGGCCTTGTTCACCTGGGGGACCTGGAGGGCCTGGATGTCCCCGCTCACCCATGGGCCCAGTCTCACCAGTTGGACCCTGGAAAAAAAACAGTCAGAGAAAATGCAGTGGGTACTGGCAGAAAAACTGAGGAAGGAAAAAGTGCAGGATGTCAGATTAGTCCTTTGGGCTGCAATGGGATGGGAGAGGTGCCCTTTCAGTGCCACCAGCAATCCCTGGAGAGATTCCCCCTCTGGCATCTACAGGAGCCTTGATTTGGAAAGGGTCAACTTTTCACTTGGCAGACTGGAGGCACTGGGAACCTCTGGAGTGAGAGCAAATTTTACACAAATGAGATGTTAACACTCCCAACTATTATGCTTAGGTTTTCCTTTTTAATTGAAAACTTCCTAAGCACTCTCCAAGCCTGCTGATTTCTCCTTGGATGGGGCATAAATAATGCATGAGGCTCGTAGTCTGTGGCAATTACAGGCTGCCTCTGTGCCCTCCGAGGGCACTCAGGGTGACAAGTGTCACCTCAGGCCCAGCTCAGAGGGCTCCCCAGCCACCCATTTTTAGGAGGACAAAAGCCACATGCACAAACCCTCGGTGTCCCTGCCCGCTGGGGGCTTTGGGGACAGGGCTGTAACTCATGTCCTGCTGCAGGGGGGCACTTAAAGCACACAGAGCTCACTCAGCAGCCACAGATCCCAGCAACTACACCCAGCAGAGCCCCACAAAACTGCCACAGAACCTAATTTGCACTTGAGAAGACAGACACAGCCGCCAGGGAATTGCCCCTAATCAGGGAATTTACAAATCAGGGACTTTATGCTGTCATTAAAGAGGACAAATTAATTATTTTCTAATTAAAGAGCTGCTCCCCAGCCGTTCAGGGAAGAAGGCTCGACCCAAAGCATACACTCAGTGTGTAGCCTCACTGAAAGTTGTGCTTATTCCCACATTGCACAGAGCTCTTGGTGACTGAAAAGAAACCAGCCCAGCCCTGACAGAATCTGGCAGCACTTCAGAATAAAGAGGGATGATTCTCCTCACAGTGACATGGAAGAGCACTCTGGCATCACATTTGCTCTGCCCTGACCACCAGCAGCTGCACAGCCCTGGGAGATCTCATTTAACTCCCTGTGTGCTTAAGGCCTTTTAGCTGGGTTATGTTTTTTACACAAATCTCTCTCCCTTATACTGGTTTTACACCAGGTTGTGCTGAGTTCACAGGAACCACCTCATTTACGTTTTTCTAAACCCCATCCCGACCCCTCAGCAAGGTGAGCTGGGGCCAGGAGGGGATTTCACACCTGCCTCAGGAATTTCAAAGCCACCTGACAAGGCTTTGCCTTCCCTGGAAAAGGAGTCCCAGTTGAACCAGTGAAGACCAGTCACAGAGGGCTGGTACAGGGGTGAGCATTTGCTTCTTACCTGAGGGCCTACAACACCAGGGGGGCCTGGAGGGCCAGTCTTGCCTTGGAAACCCTGTTAGAGAAAGGGAAAAGACAAAGAGGTGACACTTCTGCCAAGGACTCCTCCTGAGAGGGTCACACTGCCACCAGTTGCTCCTCCTCCAGTGAAGCCCCTGACCAGGATGGGCACCTGAAGGAAAAGGAAGTAAGAAATCAAACAGAAAGTGGGAAAAATGTAAAAATGTCTTTGTACATTTATAAAGGGTGAAAGAGAGGAAGAAGAAGGGATTCTCAAGGCTCAGCTCTGCTTTGGAGATAGACAGATAGATAGATAGACAGACAGACAGATAGATCTGTTATGGTCATAAAACCAGAGAGGAAATGTCTATTAAAAATATCATTAGTGGCTATTAAATGGCTATTAAAAACTAATGTGAGTTTCTCCATGCTGAGCAATCCTTAAAAGCTGTTTCCTTTATCCTGCTCCCCCATTCTGCTGCTGGTTTAGGCTCAGTTCTGTCTGAGCTCAGCTCCCAGAAGCTCGGGGGCAGCACCACAACCCGTGGGGGCTGAGTGAAGCTTTATCTCCTCCATCAACATGTGAAAGGAACCACAGCCTGTCTGTCCCCAGACGCTGATGAGCAGAGAAGTCTCCATGACAGCTCCTTCCAATGGCATTTTGAAGAGTGACAACAAGGAACTCTCACCACTGCGATTGTTTGGCTCTCCCAGGCTACTCTTTAAAAAGCACATTAATTATGGTTTTTACTCCAGCCTGCTGACAGGCTTGAGAAATGGCATTTAGGGCTCATGGGCTATTTTCTCGTTGCCACAAAGGAGGATCAGATAAATCCCATGCCAACGCCAGCCTGTCATGCTAAAATAACTCCTCCATGCTATTCTGGCTGCCTGCAGATCAGAAAATATCCTGTCACTGATGGGCAAATGGCAAAATATCCTCGGGAAATGAAGGTACAATTGAAACTCTTATCATACACAACTATTTAGACCATTTCTGTGCAGGACTTTCCTTATTAACCTGAAGAAAGGAGTTTCCTTTTGTGCTCTCTGAGCCTTGGGCACGGGGTTTTTAGAATCTGTCATGGCTTTTTTAGAGCTAATCTTTGCAAATCTGATATGGCCAAATATATCAGCGTGCCTGTTTGCTGCTGAATGGGAACTTAAAGAAAAGGAAGTGTTTGGCACAGAGATTTCAGTCTTACATGAAGAAACACTGCACTGACCATGCTACTGACTTAGAAAGAGTATTTAATTCATTTTTATGTTTCTCTCCTTGCTTTTTGGCACCGTGGGGCAAAGGGGACAAAAAAAGGGACTTCTGCTGCCTGGATCTGCAGGGGAATGTGATCTCTGCAAGGTTGATGGCACAGGTTAACAGAGATTCTGTTTCCTGGGAGAGGCAAACGGAGGAAAGCTATCAGGGAACACTTTCAGACCCCAAAATAATTAAAAGACCATTCCCCATTCATTCCTGCAGACTTGGAGCTTCATGCTATTTATTCCAGTCTCAGAAGCTGATGACAGCAAATGCTGTCAAAGTTTTCACTGCTCCCTCCACCCTGGCTGGAGGTGTCCTTGGATGTCATGGAAAACTCAAGGAAAGAAGGCTCAGTGTCAGTCAGGCTCTGGCAGGTAAAAACTCTTCACTTCTAAGTTAATCTTGACCTGAGGACTGGGCTCAAAACCACCTCAACCCCCTTGGTTTAAAATCAGTCCTATGGTGTGTAAATAACTATCTGGTGCTGGGCTGAGCAGTGTTTGCATTGCCTGGCTTAGCAAATGGCAGGCAAGTTAATTAAATTGTGTGGTAAGTTGAGGGGAAAAATGCATAATGTGCAAAGCCCTTTTTATGCTCATCTGCTGGGGAAGGCAGTGAAGAAAAATGGGCTGCTCCTCACAGACCATCCCAAGCAGCTGAGAGACACAGACCCTCAGGGAATCCAAACCATCCAAACGTGGGGCTGCAGCTCCCCAGTGGCACAAGAGGGGTTGGAGAGACCAAAATGAGGCTCAGGACTCAGGATCTGCCCAAGATTTTTTGGCTACTTACAGTTTCTCCTCTCTGTCCAGGGTGCCCAGGCAATCCATCCTTCCCAGGAGGACCCTGTGGCAGAAACATCACCAAGTGCTCAGTAAAAAAACTGTGACAAGGGTTGGATCAGCCCTGCTCACCTCAGATCCCAGACATTTCACAGGGAAATGGGGGTGCTCAGAACCCTAAAAGCTACACCCCTTTCCCACACATCTCCCAAAGGATTTATCTCACAGATCCAGAGCTGCTCACCACACTCAGGAAATCATTCCCAAAACATTTCTGAGGTCCCCCCCAGTGTACAGTAACTGCAGACACAGCAGTGCTGTGCTGTCCTCCATGTCCACAGAGGGAAAATAAGGCACAGAGCAACCAAGAAAGATCCCAGAGATCCTGAGTCAGTAGGAAATGAACATTTATAATCAGCTGCAATTTACTTGGCTATTTAAAATCTGAAACCATGGGCTGTTATCAGGATGTCTCAGTAATGCCTTTTATTGGCAACGTCACCACTTGTCAGGGAATCAGCTCAGGCTGGCTGGGAAAGACTGGATTATTTCTTTGGATGTCCTAGACTTGGGTTACTTACAGGGGGGCCTTTTGGTCCAGGAAATCCAGTCGGTCCTTGAGGCCCTGGTGGTCCCTGGGATGAAAGACAAGCCAGAGAACTTGGTTAAGGAACCTGCAACACTTGATATGAGATATTACCTCTGTGTGAGCAGCAGGTGAGCACAAAGATCTGGGAAAGCCAAATGCTGGGAGATTTTGTAGAAAAAATTACAAACAGAACAAAACAAAAGCAGAAATTGAGGCTGAAATAATGAAAGTGCTGTTGTTTCAGTGTTTCCCACCTAACTGTGATCTGGAGAAAGCAGCACGAGGCCCTAGACAATGACACCCTCCAGAAACCAGACTCTGGCTGCCAGCAGTCACCCAGGGGTGACTCTTCCCTTCTCCCACGAGTGATGCTTCCACAGGACACCCCAAGTCCCACCTGAGCCTTCCCTGGAGGGCTCAGACAGGACCTAAGAGCTGTGGGTGGCTTGAGGGACATCTTTCTGCACCAGCACGTTTCACCTTGGATTTCTAACCAGAATTTTCCTTTTTTTCCTTTTGCTGAGCTGCATCCTGGCTCCTGCCCACTCCTCTCTGCTAAAAGGGCACTCAGGAGGATGCTCCTTGCCCAAAACCCCTCAGCCCTGCGACCCCACCTCCTCTGCCAGAGCATTGGACTGAGCTGAGTCCTGCTTTACCCCCCAGCTTGTCTTACCCTTTCTCCAGGAGGACCAGGGGGGCCATCACCACCAGAGTTGCCCTTTTAGGAATAAGGAAAACAGGAGACCATTAAAAAAAACCTCAAATCACAGAGACACCACACCCCAGCAACTCACCCAGCCCTCTCTAATAATAATTCTGTGTCAGGAGCAGCAGCCAGTGACAAACGAGCAGCTGCTGGTCCCCCACACATCCCTTCATAAAAGTCCTGAGGAGATTGGGATATTTCTACCACACCATGGCCTCCCTCAGAGAGATAAATGCCACCCCAGAGAGGAGGGATTTATCAAAAACTCCTGCCAACACAAAGCCCAGACGTTTGTTTTTAAATCTGGCAGCACAGTGGTGACAGCAGCCAAAGCTTCCATCAAGCCTGGTGATCAGAGCTCAGGTAATCAGTCAGTGCCTCTGGCTTGGCTGGGAGAAAAATCCCAGATTTTGCTGGTGACCAATGCTGGGTCAACAGTGGGAAGGCAAAGTGGCTCTGGGGACCAGCAGCAACACAGCCTCTCACCCACAGCACAGCCTAAGGGCTCTAAGGGGGTTTAAACTCTATTTAAACACCAAAAATGAGGGGTTAGGGGAGGTTTAGGGGCTGTAGGGTTGTGCTGGTGTGGGGGTTGTGCTGGCCTTCAGTCTGGGCATGCACTTCAAGTGCTGCTGACTCCTGGGCCAACACATTTAGAGAACCTGTGCACGTGTTTTGCAGTTGGGTTGTGAGCCTTTTAGCTGGGAATAAACCTCAGGAGGGCTCAACTTTCCAAATCCAACAGAAAAGGGAAAGGGGGAGATGGAGGGTGATGAACCAGATGCTGTCTACACCAACACGACCCCAAAGGCTCTCCCAAGCCTTACCTTCGGGCCAGGTTTTCCAGTGCTTCCCCTGGGGCCTCTTTCCCCACGTGGACCCTTGAAAAGACACAAAAAGGGACATTTGAGGCTTTTCTGCTGCCTCAGGTGAAGCACCTCAACCACCTGAGCTAGGTGGGGACAACAAACCATCCCAGAAGCAGCAGGGGTGGCAGAAAAGTCATCAGGAACACTTAAACCACGTTCACTGGTGAGACCCAGCCCCAAATCAGCATCCCCCTGGCTTAGCTGCAGCTGCTGAAGGCCAGATCCCCCCCCCAGTGAGGACACAAAGCACATCCCAGTTTCTCTTTGGCTGTGACAAGGTTTAAAAAGGCACAAGGATGAAGAACTGGCTCGTTACCGTCGGACCACGCTGCCCCCTTGGACCTGGTTTGCCAGGAGTGCCCTGGAATGGAAAAGGAAAAGGGATTAGGAATCATCACCACAGCAGAGGAACCCACAGCAGGGCCTGTCCCACACAAACTGCCTCAGAACCTCTCTGCTTCTCATCTGCCACAAAAAAATCAGCAGCAGGTTCACTTTCCTCTCCTGATTCTCGCATTTATTTGAATTTACAGCACTTGGGCTGGTCTGGACAGTGATCCCAATGTCCAGACAACATCTGTTCTCTGAGGGAATGAATTTCTTCAGGAACAGCATCCTGAGTCCTTTAAAACCCCACAAAGGCTTTCAAAGATGAGGCCACCCACTCAGACCATGCAGTATCCCAAAATCCCAGCCAAAAGGCCCTGTAACTCCACCACCCCAACACCTGTAACCCCTTTTTTCCCCCACTGATGCAGGGCAGGGCCCTCACCCTGCTGCTCCCAGGTGCTGCAGTGGGATATGGGAGGAGTGGCAGCAGATTCCTGCTCGGAGCAGCTCCATCCCATCACACAGGCCAATTAGGCTGCCCTACATATTTACAAATCTTCCCTAACTCCGAGCTAAACAAGGAATTCCAGGCGTTGTTTGGCAGCAGCTCATGAGATCTGACAGCTGCACTGAGCTCCCTGGGATGGGGGACTGTGATTAATCCTGACATGGAGAAGGCAGAGGCTGCTGGGGCTCAAGCTGGCAGCACTTTAAACTGTGCCTAAAAGAAAAGGAATGGCCTAAAAGCCCAGTTTTGGCTGGTGTCAAGGGGCCAAAAAAATGCTGAGGGGTTTGACTTTGCCCCTTTGGAGCTGCAGCCCATTAATGGCACCAATCACCTGGGAAAGGAAGGGAGAGGAAGCCTCGATCCATGGAAGGAACACTGGCTGCTTAAAATATCACTTTGCCACTTTCTGCCCCAAATCCATCACCTTGCTGTGCTGCCTGCTCGGCTCTGACACTCATTAACCAGCAGAACATAAAACAGGAGCTGGAAAACTTTACCATCAACTTTCTCCCAGCTGCTAAAATTAGTCCTGCTGAAATCTTCCTTGTTCTGCAGCTCCATTTATTAAAGCCTGCTGGCTTTTTTTTTTTAATTAATTACAAAATTCCCTTTAAAGTGCTCCAGCTGGTTTTCTTTGAGCTCTGAGAGGCTAAATTGGGAGCAGGTGGGGAAGAGGGGGTGCTGCCTCCCCCTTAGGTAGCCCTCCACACTCCTTTCCTTCTTCCACAATTCTATTTTTAAGCCAAATTTCCCCCTGCTTATTGCTGTCATTAATCATGCATTCAGCCCCGTGTGCCATCACAAAGAATTTATATTCCCTGTAAATGTACACAGACCTATATTTTTCAAACAAGGATTCTGACGTGAAGGCAGTGAAATTCAGATTATTTTCGAGGCACCCAAAGAAATGGGTGGATTTGGGGAGTTCCACACCCCCCTAGGCTCTGTCAGACTGGGCAAGCAGGGAAATCTATTGCCTCCTGCTCATGGCAGAGGCGTCTGAGCACTGAAAATAAGATTTCTTATTCATGTTTAACTACTGATTTCATGAGCAGGTCTTGAAAAGATCCTGAGCTCTCCTCAAATGGAAGATGGGCTTGGGAATGAGCAGCTCTTGGGGGATTTAATGGGCCATAATTCTCCAAAAGCACCAAAGAGAGAATCAAAGACTGCTTTGGGTTGGAAGGGACCTTAAAGCTCAGCTCATTCCAAACATTCCCAGGGGCAGGGACACCTTCCAGCAGCCCAGGTTGCTCCAAGCCCAGTCCAAAGTTACTCCAGGCTCTTTTAAACAGCTCTCTCCATCTTTCCTGCAGGTTCCCTTCAAGTTCTGGGAGGCCACAACTGGCTCACCCCAAAGCTCCTCTTCTCCAGCAATCCCAGTTTTCCCAGCCTTTTCTCAGAGTCATCCTTTAATCATCTTCATCCCTTTTTTCCCCTCCCCACTTTTACCTTTCCATGTCTTTTTTGTACAACTGAACAGGTACAAGCTGAACTTTTGTGTCTGTGGAAGTTCAGCACTGCAACACCAAAATTCAGCTGCCTGTGCAGGTCCTGCCCTTCCACCTTTGATTTTCACTTTTTAAAAAAATTACTTAAGGGCTTGGGAAGATTCTATGTGCTCTGAAATAACAAACAAAAAAGCTGAGTTCCATTTTGTGAGAGAAACGTGGGATTTGCATGGTTCTGGCCACATCAGCCAGGGGGTTGGAGAGCTTAATGGTGACAAGGTGATAGAGAAAAGGCAAACAAATGATTTGGGGTTGTTTCAGCTGCAAATTGAGTTCTTCCACAATGAACTGGAGGAGAAAACCTTGGAAATTCTCTTTCTTGACTCCACGTGAACACACTCACAAACCCAGAAAATTGAGTGGTCTCAGGAGAACCAGAGGGGGATCTATCAAGGCTTAAATTAAGATGAGGGTCTGCATTTGGACCCCAGCTGAGCCTATAATTCTGTATAAAATTGCTTTTCTCTTATTTCAAATGGGATACTTGGGAGCAAAAAAAAAGAGATGGATAGTAAAGCTGTTACTGAAAATCAGTATTTCTGCTACTCTCAAGTTTCCATGCTGAGCTCCTGTTGCTAATTGAAAGATTTGTCCATGAAAATCTCTCTCTACGCTGATAAAATGAGTGCAGGTTGGTGGACTGGGTATAAAAATGGTAGAAATGGTCTAATCACCCACTCAAAATTAAAAATTGAAATTGCCATGAAGTAAACCAATGTCTGAAAGGTAAAGAACCCCTTTTTAATCCCTGAACTGAAGAAATGTGTGGCATGCCAAGGGTGTAACTAAATATCCTCACTACCTCCATTGAAGGCACAAAGATAATTTGGACAAAAAGTGACTAAAGTGCTGATTTTTTTGTCTCATCATGGCTTGGTTCTGAAGCTGGGCCCTTTCCCATCAGATCTGCTCCCTCCTCAATCCCTTTCAGGCTGGATAATGCCAAAATTCAAGGCTACCCCCCTCAGGGTTTGTTCCAACCTCATAAATGCCCAGCTCCTGGTACCTTCACTCCCTGGAAGGTTTCCCATCCCAGATGGATTTTATTCCATCCCAGAATAAAATCAGCCATGGAGATGTGGAAGGTTCAGAGCAGCACATCCCTCCCTGCTCTTCTGCACCCCCAAAAATCCAGCCCAGGGATTTTATTGCTGTCGATTTGAGAAGGAAGGGTGTGAATTCCAGGGAATTCCAGGCTGAATTTCCTGGCCTCTCTTTCTCCTGCCCAGCCAGAGCAGAGGGAAGGATGAGGATGAGCATTTCTAGTTCAAAATGAAATGAAATAATAAAAAAGGGGGATGGATATAACCCAAATTGCAGTGGCACGATATTAACGCAGTGCAAAGTGATTTATATTTCCTGGGCTCCTCTCAAAGCTGCCTGTTAGAAGTCATTTCTATTTAAATGAGAGTAAAATGGAAACTAATTCCACTTGCTGTCCTCACTCCCCCTTCTTGTCACTGTGACCAGAGCTGGTGCAGAAAATGACTTTGTTTGTACTTTGAATCCCTTAATTCGAGCATGTTCTGCAGGAGATAAAAAATAAATCAGTATATTTAGACAATCCCTATTCTGAGAGAAGGCTGTGGAGGTGGGGTGAGAGGGAGAGACAAGGCTGGGGGATGAAACCCCCTGATTTCCAGGGTGTCTCTGAATTTTGAGCAGCTTATTAAAAGCAGTCAGTGTTCTCAGCCATGCATTTAGAATTGCAAGTTAGGTTCAAGATGGTTCTGGCTGCTTCTGAGCAGATCCAGCCATCTCTAATAATTACTGTTAATTAAAGAGCTCTTTGTGCCTGGAGCAAAGTCTGACAGCACAGGAAGGATTCAGGTTCAGAGGAGTCTCTTAAAATATCCTGAGGGGAAAATTTCCAGGGTTTAACTGGGAAGCTGCTGGCTGTGCCATCACCAGCATCCTCCTGTCCTGCAGCAGGAACCCCATCCTGGGATGAGCCTTTCTGGGCAATCCCTAAGTGGGAAAACCTCTGGAGCAGCAGTGCAGAGATCCCCACATCCTCCAGGAGCTTTGGAGAGCAAAAAAATCAGTGAAACAATGGACAAACCAGCTCTTACCCGTGTGCCCTTCTCTCCATTGGCTCCTGGAAATCCTGGGAAGCCGATGGAGCCCTTGGGAAAGAACAGAGAGGGAGAGGCTCAGGACACACCCAGGGGCACCCCTGGCCATCCCCACCAGCACCCACCAGTCTGGAGTGACCCCAGCAGCTCCCAGCCCTTGTCCCTTAAACCTCCCTCTAATAGCAGCAAAACCAGCTCAGGCCTGGGATGACCTCAGGAATTTAATTTCCTCCAAAAACACCACCAAAAAACCCCCAAACAGATCCATGCCTCACTAGAAGTCACTGCAAAGGCCCAAGCCCATGGCTGTGATGGGAGCCCAGGCAGGATTTGGGATTTTAGCTCCTAAGTCACTGTGGTGCACATGAAAATTTAACTCCTGGCTTGTTCCTTTCTGGTGTCAGTGCCTGGAGAGTTGCTGCTGCTGCTGCTTTTAAAATATGAATTAGTCCAAGAAAATGCAAAAAACACCCTCCCCAACCCTACTCCAGCTATAAAATGCAAATTAAAAAATAAACCATCCACACCACAAGCAGGAAACAATCTCTTGCAGATAATTATGTCTCCAGAATGAAACAAGCCTGGTTGGCTTTCTTTTTTATTTTTTTTTAAAGCAGTGAACATGAATAATAAAATACAATTCTTAAGAAAAAGTTAACAAAAACATAAGTTCCCAAAGCCTCCGGGGCATGTGAAAACCGGGCCTAAGTCTATGGAGTGGAATTCACAGTTTTAATTTAAAAAAACGCCTTGAAAATGGCCCAAAAGGAAGTGGGTGGGGAGATAAGCTACAAAGGATGTTTGCAAATATACAAATGGCAGCTTTATTTTCATTCAGGGGACCCTGAGTCATTAGCAATTCCCCTTAATTAATTAGATAACACTATCCTAGAAGATAAAAACCCTAATCCAAGAAGAAAGGCTATAATGCCTTTTACCAGCAGGAAAGCTCCCAGAGAGCCTGCTTGTACCCATCCCTGCACATCCCACCCCTTCTCCAGCTCTTCCCACCACCTCAGCACCGAAGCCATGCACGACCAGCCCCTGAACTCCACCAGCTCAGGGCTGGGAGCTATTTTTGCCCATCCCTATTTTTGTCCTGCATGGGTGGGAAGGAGGGACCTGGTCCCATGAGAGGGGGCTGAGCTTGGCTGTGTCCCTGGGCTCTCCATCCCATCCCAAACCTCGCCACCCCTGTTACCTTTGGGCCCTGCCTGCCCGGATACCCAGGCAGGCCTGGCACGCCGAGTTTTCCCTGAAATACAAAGAAAAGTGTGTTAGACCTCAGGAGCAGCACCAGAGCCCACAGAAAGGGGAGATGCTCAGTGCAGGGGGGAGCAGAGCTGATGGAACCTGGGTAGAATTAAACTTTGGGGCATTGAGTTCATCCTCTGCCCTCCCTGAGGGATTCCCAGTGGGGAGATGCAGAGCGAGCACTGTGACTGTGCTGGGGATTAACTGGGAATGCTTGGGGTTTTAGTTCAATTAGGCTGGAGTCCACGATACTTTTAATTTCTCCATTTATTCCCCTCTGATCTTTTTTTTTTTTTCAAGGCATTGTACCCAAACAAATAACCCCAAAGAGATCAAAGCCTTGATGTGGCTGCACTAAACCCACATCCCTCGGGCTTCCCTTCACACAAAACTCCCACAGCTCCTCTTCATCCCTCTGCCCTAAAACCGTCCCCTCACAGTTCTCCACCCTCCTGAGACAGCCAGAAATAGTGGGGTTTAGTGTAAATCATGGAACCCCCATCCCTGGCTCACCTTCTCTCCAGCAGGCCCAAGAGGCCCCGGGTCTCCATTGGGGCCAGAGCGACCTTTGGGACCTTCGGGCCCATCCTCACCCCGAGGGCCGGGGGGTCCAATTTCCCCCTGTTAATTACAAGATAAGTAATTAGACAGGCAGGTCCCAGATCCCACAGATATTCCATGGAGCTGCTCCAACAGCTCTGGGACAAAGCTGGGCTTCACCAAGAGGGTCAAGGGAGATTAAACTGTGGAGTGTGACCAAAGCTCTGGGGTTTGATTCCCACAAAATCCATCTTTTCCTGCATTTGTTATCCCACCCACACATGGAATATCTCCACAAAAACTGCCTTCATTAGCTCTGATTGCAGCCCTTTCACCCTCCTCCCAAATTCCCAAATTGTGGCTGGATGTGCAGAGCAAGCCCTGGGAAGTGTTTAATTGAAGGCAACTGCAGGATAATTATGGGAATTATTGGGAAATCTGAGAGTGGACAGGACTGAGCTGTGAGATGGATTGGGGCACTGCCAGCTCCAGCAGAGTCACTTTGTCACACAGGGGAACAGGAGGTGGTTCCACGCTGGGAACAGCCAGGAGCTGCTGGACACAGACTGATCCCATCCCAGACTCTTACCCGGTCTCCTTTGATGCCCATGTCACCTTTGAAGCCAGGAAAACCATCTTCACCCTAAATAATGGGGAAGGGAAAAATCACCCAAGGGGTAGAGAGGGGAGGGAAAAAAAAAATTAAAGTTTTTCAAGGCCCCTGCCCAAGATGAGGTCCCCACACTGCCCACCACAGTGGCTTCTCCAAGTCCTTGGAGTGCACAGAGAGCCATGGAAACCCATCCAGAACCCCAAGGGACCCCTACAGTGTCCCCAAATGTGTCCTGCATCCCACCCTGCATGCAAGCCAACATCACAAACAGGCCCAACGTGAGTACCAAGACCTTGGCAGCACAGGGAAGCCATTATTTCTGAAGTAGAACTGGTTTTAGTCTCGGGGAGGAGGTTTTACACCCAGCTCCCAGTCAGCCTCCAGGACACTGCAATATTTCCTTCAGCCAAGAAGGTTTAATTGCAGATTAATTAATAATACATCTCTTCTCCAGCTGATCCCTGAGAGGCAATGAAGTCACAGTTCCCAGAAAGTTTTAAGTTTGGGAGATGCCAAGATAAAACTGCTGGATTTGCTGCTGAATTGCTGTGGAGGGGCAGGAATGAAGGAAGGGTGCTCAGTCCCCTTTTTTTTTCCCCAAGAAAAACCCCTTGTGCAGGAGAAAACACCCCAGGGAAAATCCTGTGGGATCCACCTGCAAAAATGCTCAGGAACTGCAGAAATTCAACCCAAACTGAACTCACCTTTTCTCCCTTGGTGCCTTTCAACCCACGAACTCCATCTGCTCCCTTGGGAGAGAAACCAAGATGTTAGAAGGTATAGGGAAAGTTTAGAGTGAAGATATTAAACATCACCATTAATTGTGATGATTTCTGCTTTCTCTGATGTTGGTAATTGTATCTCTGCAAACTGTGATGCTCTTAAACATATTATTCATTAAATATCAGCTGCTGGCCTCTGGCTTTTGGATGACAAGGGAACATCTTATGGTCCCAAACCTCTGCTGTGTTGATTTGGTAGGAGGGGTTGGTGGTCTCTACCTAAAAGTTCTGTTTCCAGGGATAAAATTCACTATGAAATCTTTTTTTCTGTCTATATTTTCCATAAAAATTTGAAAAAAACCCCATTGGGTATCCACATCAGCACAAGAAAAAACACCACTTTTGGGTTTTTTTTTAAAAAGGAATAATACTTTGCTTGGGTGTTTTAATTTTTTCTTCCTTTTAGCACATCAAGAAAAAGTATAATTAAAAATCCATCAAGATTTGTGCAGCAGAGCAGGTAAGGGAGGAAAGATCTGGAAGTTATTTATGGCTACAAACCCAATCAGACACTTCTTTTTTTTCCCCAAGCTGGAGGCTCGTGCAGTTCATGGAACACTGCTTGTAGGAAGCAAAACCTTGGCTGTGGGGTTTGGTGCTCCACACAATTTCTTTAACTGCCTCTAATGTGGAGTAGCTCCACTTTAATGGGAAATCCAACATTCCCTAATGGATCACTCTGTTTCCATTTCTGCAGCCTTGCAAGAAATGAGCTGGAAGTTGGCTCTGGTTAAACACATCCCACTGAAGGTGGAACAGCAAATGGGTTTCTGCTGTTGGAAAGGGGGGTTTGAGAGGATTTAACTTCACCTTTCTCAGTCTCCAAGCTGTGTTTTGTGTTTGCCAGTGCAGATCCCTGTGGATTCATTGGATTTTTAGGATGCAGGATGCATGTGCACCTGAATTAGTACATCCTGATGGGCATAAACCCACAAGTGAATGGGGAAAAAAATCCCCCCACTGCCTCAGCAGCAGCAGGAATGAGGCAGGAGCTGGAACTCAATCCATGGAAAAGCACATTGCTGGGAAACTCAGGCTCTGCCTAGCAAGGCTTGGGATCAGGAGCATGAAAAGCTGGCTTTGTGTTGGGAAGAGGCTGCTCTGGTTTATCAGCCTTGTTAAAGGCTGCACATTCCGGCTGGGATTTACTCTGGCTGTAAACTGGGAAGAATGGGAATGAGAGTGAGCCTTGCCCTCCCAGAATTACGAGGGAAATCTCTCCAAAGTGCTGAACTGGACTTGGTGAGGAGCAGGGAATTTGTAACCCCTATGGATAAAATGCTGGCCCAAGACTTGCTGGAGTAATAAATGCAGGGGGTCACTGAGGTGGCCCTGAGTGGACATCTGTGCCCACCAGGAGTGTCCAGCACAGGCTGGAGAACTCCAGTGAGATGGACACTGCTCCTGCACCTCCTTACCTTGACTCCACGGGGTCCTGGATAACCAATGGGGCCCTGAGGACCTGGGGGACCCTGAGGGGAATGAAATGCAAACAAGAAAAACACATCAGAAACCAACACAAAGGGGCAGACATAAGGAGGGGGTGTGGAAAACAAATTTCCTGTTTCCCACATGGGATAGGAATGGCAGCAGCCACCTGAAAATAGCCCAAAAGAGCCCAAAATAGCCCAGGGAGCTGCAGGAGCAGCACCTGCAGCAGGTGTGGTGGGCTGAGCTGATGGCAAAGATCCATCCAAGAGGACAAGGAGAATGACAAGAGTCAGGACAGCAAAAACTTGTTAGAAAGGGGATTTCTACACCAGGGTGATGATCTGTGGTTTGGGTTGAAGAAAACAAGAGAGGAGGAACATGTTCTGCTGCCTCCCTGCTCCCAAACCACCCTGGTTTGCAGGAACAGCAAAATCAGTGATGATCTCAGAGAGGAGATCTCTTCCCAAAGAGGGAAGGTTGGAATTTTCAGCCTCCTGTGACACCAGTGGGACAAATCCAGCTGTGGCTGTGTCCAGCAGCACCAGCACTCCTGGATGTCCATCCAGCTGGGCTGAGCTCCAAGCAGAGACTTGGGACAAGTGCAATGTTTTCTGATGCCTGGGCTGCAGCAGGAATGCAGCTGGCAAATCTCCTGGACAGATGGACCAGTGCATAATTCAAGGGCTTTGGCCTCTGGCAATAATCTCAAATATATTGTTAAAGAAGGACTTGGAGATGGAGGGGAAAAAAAAATCCCTATTTTCTGCATTCCCTGCGCCACAAAGGATATTTATTTGTGTCCATCAAGAACAAGCTTCCCTCCACAGTTTCTTGTTGTGTGCTGGTCTTTGGAGCTCTGCTGGCCAGGAGAGCTGGGAGGAGCTCAGACCAGGAGAGACACCCAGACAAATCAAATCTGGGCTCAGTTGTTGAATTTAACTGTGTTTGCCTCTCAGCACCTCCCCTGCCCCACAGCCCTGACCATCCCTGTGGAGATCCATCTCTTGGCAGAGCTGAGAGGTCTCTGGACACCTACCTGACTCCCCTTCTCTCCAGGAGGACCTTCCTTGCCAGGATGACCCTATGGTTAAAAGAAATAAAGAGAATTTTGGGGTTCAGTGCACATTTAATGCTTTAGTACCTGTGATTTATTTGTCAGAGAGCAGCTGCTCCTCAGGAAGCTCCTACTGACAAGAGTGGCCCCCCTGAAGCCACCTTGATTTTCCCAAAAGGAAGAGAGCAGCATTTGCATCCTTGGTGCTTTTCTACCTGGTATAGCCAATTTTACCCTTCACCACCTCCCAGCAGAGCAGCATGAAGCATTCTGGAATATTCTTTGCACAGCAGAACACCTGGGTGAGTTCAGCAGCAAAAGAAACAAAGGGATTTTGCAAGTAGGAAAAACGGGTAGAATCCGGGTGGCAGGAAACTTGTGAAGGTCACAAGATGCCCAGACTGGTCAGAGGCCTCATTAAATTCCTAATTCCTGGAGTTCAGTCCCAGATCCCATGATGAGTGCTCAGCTAACCTGCATCCCTGTGAGACAGGCTGGGGGCTGGCCAGCATTCCTCTTGGGATTTGATGCTGAATAATTCAGCACCCCAGAGTTTCCAATGTGTTCTCATCACCAGCATTTAGAGCCTTTTGCTGGGGTCACAGGCAGTAAAAAATCAAAGTGTGAATTGCCTCAGGTAGAGTTGGGAGGATCAGTGACAAATGAGGGGAACCCAGCAAAATTATTTTTAGTGGTTTCCTTACAGCTGGATCCCAAATGCAGCTGGGGTCTAAAAGAACTCCTGGATTGGCAATATCCAGAATATCAATGACCCCTAAAAGGGCACTCACTGCACACCCAGGGACTTTCATTTTTAAAGGATGATGGAAGCACCTCCAGCTGCTCTAAAGCCATTCTGCACTCACTGGTGTCTTCACTGAACTCTCTCCTTTAAATACACAAATTTATTCTGATGTAACAAAGAAAACTCTGAGTGTCTCCCTCGATCAGTTTTAGAACAGGAATGTCAGACAAGCCAGACTCTCTAAACCAGGCTGGTAAAGGCACAAAATGACAGCTGTCATTCCTACAGCAGCAAAATGGGGGAGAAAACTCATATCTCAGTTTGTCCTGAGTTTAATGGCACCAAGAGCAGCAGGGCACAAAGGATCCACAAAACCACTCCTGCCATCAGCTCCAGGATGAACCTGCAGCAGGATTTCAAAAGCTTTGGCCCAGCCTGCACTCAATACCCCCCTTTCCACAGTGCCCATCTCCCTGGCTGCTCCTGAGATCACAGATTGATGAGCAGCTCTCGAAGCAAGGCCCTCAGGGATTTTCAGGCATTTTCCAAGACAGATTCCCATAAACAGAACCCTTTTTGTCCTTGGAAAGAGCAACCCAACCCCTCAAACGCTGCCCACCTGTGGCAAAGGTCCCTGTCCATGCACAGCCACTCTGCAGCTCCTCCACAGCCTCCAGGCTGCATAAAAATAGAATTTCTCCAGCAGAACCTCCCCAGAGGCTGCTGCAGGAATTTCCCATCAAAACCTACAGATTTAGAGATGTTCTGGGCTTTGCTGGAGCTGCTCTGTTGACTCAGCTAACAATTGTACGGATGTTCCAAGTGCCCTCGGTAGGAATGATAATCCCAGGGTGGGAAATGCAATTTTTTTTTTTTTCCTCCTCGGGCCGTGCTCTGCATTTACATTTGCAGAATGAAAGAATTTTGTGGTTTTCCTTCTTAAATGAAAGAACGAGATGGGTAAAAATGAGATCGGCTTGAAAGGCCAGTGATCTTCTTGAGACTGATTTCTAGAGCGAGGAGCAAATGATGTTTAAAGCGGGATTAGAGACGGGGGAAGCTGCAAGAATGGAACATTGACAGGTAATTTCCACCTGCTCTTATCACCCCTGTGATAAGAGGCCAGGAGTGCCCCAGGCACGGGCTGGGACGTGAATAAACACACACAGGATCTATCCCTGCCTCGGGGAGCTGCCAGCATCCAGAAAACAGAGAAAGAGCAAGAAGAGTGGAAGGAGAAGCCTGGAGAGACGGTGAGAAGTACCCAGTGTGAGCAAAGCTGTGATGGGGCTTCCCAAACTGATCCCAGCCTGCGAGGAGGGTGACAGGTGACCCTGCAGGATGTTGGGTTTTTCCATATTCAACTCTCTTTATTGCCACATTAAACTGCCTTTATCCCAGCTCTTGTTTTACCCTTCCCATTCCCTCCCCTGGAGGTGTGAGGGGCTCAGATCCCAACCTGGGCTCCCATTTCCCAAGCCCAGGGGCCATTCCAGGCTGGGTGGATGCAGGATCAGCCCTGGCAGGGAAGCAGGAGAGGAGCACTTACCGGAGGCCCATCAGCACCAGGCATGCCAGGGAGGCCAGGTTTGCCCAGAGGGCCCTAAAAACAAACAGAAAATCAATCAGAGCCTGCTCCAGAGCATCAGATGGGGATTTTCAGCCACATTTCCTGCTTTTCCCAGCTGTGAGAGATGGAAAAACTGCCCCAGTTTGTAGGGAACCCGTGTATTTCTGTGGGCAGAGCTGTTCCAGCACCCCAGGGTGCTGCAGTGCCCATGCTGGCACCTCACACACAGCCAGGATGCAGCAATGAGAGCTCCACGGGAGCTCCAGGCACCACATCCTGCCCAAAACCCAGGATGCTGCACAGCTGCATGAGGACAAGGGGGAAGATCTCAAACTATGGGGTCACAGGGCAAAGAAATGCCCATTTTTGGGTGAAAAAATGACAAAGGAGAGGAACTGCTCCAGCTGAGTGGACTTGCTGGTGGAGTTCCTCAGTGAGCACCTTTTAATTAGCAATTGCTGATTTCTTACACATCAGGAAGTGCCACTTATCTGGCAGAGCTGCCAATGTGCTCCTTCACAGGGGGATTATTGATAATTCCACTCCAAACAAGCAGGAGGGGACACCCAGGGACACACACAGAGTGTCCCTGCTCAGTGAGCAAACCCTGAACAACCCCTCTGAGGGAGAAACTTCTCCTCCTTGAAATCCTGCTGGTCCCAGGGCTGCTGGGGGAAACCTCCCCTCTTTTAAATCCTGATGGTTCGAGGCCAGCACCAATCCCACATCAACAGCCAGAAAATGAGAGAAGCAGAGGGAGGGGGATCCATGGGCTCTTCCCATTATCATCCCACTCAGACTCCCAAAACCCACGGAAAAAAGACAATTTTCAATCCTCTCCTCATGTTTTACCATAGGCTGCCTTCAAAATGTTTCTCCTCAGAGGGGAAATGAATGCAAATACGATGAATTAGAGGTAAACCAAGCTGGCTTGATCTCAGCTCTGTCTGGAATGAGAGGCATTAGACTTTGATGGCCACGGCTGCAAACAGATGTTGCACATGGGGCACTGGAGCAGCTGAAGGAGCAAAATGTAAATCCATGGCTGAGGCCAGAGCTGAATTTAAACTCACTTTCTCTCCTGGGGGACCGATGGCGCCTTGCGGACCTGGTAGACCCTGTGAAAAGCCAAAAAAAATTAAAATAAAATTAGGGTCGTTAAGGAACGAGTTATTCCTTCCAAATGCATCTTGGCAGAGTCTCAGCAGAGCATTATTTTAGTGCCTGTGAGGGCTGGGGATTTCCCCAGCTCCATTCATTCCCAAAATGTCTTATGAGGGGGACAAGAAAATGTCCTTTTAGCTCTGGAGAGGTGCACAGGCTGTGGGCAGCTGGGAAGGGAAACTGGGAGGCTCTGAGGAGCAGGACTCCCTGAGAGCCATGGGAAAGGCCTGGATGTCTGTGGTGGACTTCTGGCTCTGGAGGAACTGGACAGTGGGATGGATGTCAAACACCAGACATGGTGTGACTCAGCCAAAGAGATTCCTAGAGCAGCCCTGGCTTTGCCACAGCCAGGTGAGAGCTGAGGGATCCAACACTGGGAGTGTTTATGGGAAGATTTTGGAGCAGCAAGTCTCCTCAAGCCAATTGCCAGCAAATCTCTCAAATCGCTGCTCCCATTTCTGGCAAGGGAGAGAGAGAGGCTGGGGCTGGGTTCCATCCCTTTTCCCCACCTGTGGAGAAGGAGATTTACTCTTACCTGAGCCCCTGGGTTCCCCTGCTGTCCTGGGGGGCCTGGCTCGCCCTGAGGGCCCTGTGAGGAGACAAGGGCAGGGGTGGAGGTGGGAAAGGTGAGATGGAACCACAATTCCTGGACATTCCCCAGCCATATCCCTGAATTCCCACTGCCTGGACACACCTGAGCTGGATCCACACCCTCCCACAGCACCCTGAACCCTCTCTGACCTTCTCCCAGTAACCAAGAGCTCCTGGAAACAGCTTTTCCAGTGGGATAAGGGGGAAGTGACTTCAAGGCACACCGACTCCTATCCAAGGATTTCCAGCCCAAAGGAGCTGAGCAAGGCTCTACCACCACCTGGCTCCCCATTTCTTCTCCAGGGAATCCATCCCATCCATCCAAGACCCAGAGAAACTTCTTCCCTCTCAGTTAAATGCTTCTGTTTTGATATTCATTAGCCGAGCATGCATCTCAACGAAAATGTTTCATCTTTCACAGAGAAATAATGTGTAATTCCATCAGAAATTACAATAAATTAACATCCATTTGCTGCAGGAAGACATTCCTGGTGTTTTTCCCAGGCTTTGACAGGAATCTAGACCAGGCTAAAAAGCAATTAGCAAATGTAATCTAACAGAATTTCACATTTTGCACTACAGAATATCTGAATTGCCTGTAAAACTTTGCAGGGAGAACTTACCACATTCCCTTTGGGACCTGTTTGTCCATCCATGCCAGCCACACCCTTGGAAAGGATTTAAAAAACAGCAGCAGTAAGAAAATATCTCATTATTTCACACCACAAAAGCAGGGAAATTGCCATAAAAATAATAATAAAAATCAAGAAACCCCTTGGATCATGTGGAAAGGGAACAATTTCCTAGAGGTGTTTGGTAAAGCAGCCAATTCCATGAATCCAGGTGGATTTTTTGAAGTCATTTCAGCGCTTTCCCCTTTGGTTTCACCAGCCTGGGAGGCACAATCAGCACCAGGCTGAGGAAATCCTGGCTGGATTGCATCCCACAGCAAGCAGGCAGGGAGTGGCAAAGGAAAACAGGGAAAAACACCTGGCTTGGGGTGCAGGCAGGTAAAGGTGACAGGGCTGTGCTGCCTTGTACCAAAAAACTGGGGGTCAAACACTCCGTGAGCACCTTCACCGAGGGGGGCACGTGGAGATGTCCCCCTGGCACCATTTCAGAATCATGGAACTGTTAAGGGTGGAAAATACCCCTAAAATCACCAAATGCAGCATTAACCCAGCATTGTGTTCACCACCAAACCACGTCCCCAGGTGCCACATCCACGTGGGTTTGGAACACTTCTACAGATGGTGACTCCACCATTCCTTGGGCACTGCCTGGCAACTCTTTCCAGGAAGAAATTGTTCCTAATACCCACCCTAAACCTCCCCTGGCACAAGTTGGGGCCTTTCCCTCTCATCCTGTCGCTTGCTGCTTGGGAGAAGAGACTGACCCTCCTCCCCACAACCTCCTGCCAGGGACTTGTAGAGAATAAGAGTTCCCTGAGTCTCCCTTTCTCCAGGTCAATGTTCTGCTGAGATCTGTGTGTAACATCCCATCTGTGGGAGATGAGACACTTTGGGAGCAAATCCTGAATTCAATTCCTCCTCATTAAATTCCAGCAGCACCACGAGCTCACAGCAAAGGTGTCTTCACATCCCAGGAGGGGTGAAGGGCCACAGAATGTTCCCCATTAAACACTGACCCCTTTAGCTTTAGGGCTGGGGTTTAAGGGCTGGGATTCCAGTGAGCAGCAGTGATTTAGGGTGAGCCCCTGCATCAGCACTTCCAGGGATGAGGTCTCCTGAATAAAATCCCACATGCTCCAGCCTCAGCTCTGGCCTGGAATATGAAGGAACTGCTTCAGAGCCCTTGGGCAGGAGTTAATAGCAAAGACACTGTGTTAATAACTCTCATTCCTCCCTTCCAGCCTGAGCAAGGCATTAATATTTACTCAGGTGGGGCAAATCTGCTGCTGCCATGGCTGGACGTGACACCACTGAAAATGGGGGAGAAGACAGACTCTGAGCATGATTTTTTTTGGGGGGGGGGGATACCACTGCTTTTCATGGCCCACATGTGGAAAATTATGCAGCTGGATGATCTGCTGGAATGGCTGAGGGGTTTTTGGTTGGGAGGCTCTGGGGAGGGGAGCAGGGAACTCACCGGTGGCCCCGGGGGTCCTGGGGGTCCCTTGGGGCCCAGCAGTCCTCGGGGTCCCTGTGGGGGGAAAAAAACCAGGGTTAGAATTCCCAGTGTTCTCCCAGCATGGATCAGGATGAGCAGCACGCTGGACATGGACACAGCAGGGCTGGGAAGGACCTTGCAGGTGCTGCAGCAGCTCCCCTGAGTTACAAACTGGGAGAGAAATCCTGTGGGCACAGATCCTGGTGTTATAAAGCTAAATATAATACGGGCACAGCCATTTATTCCTTGGATTGGAACAAATTCCCTTGGAACCAACTTTTTGTTATAAATTTAATCCTATTCCTGGATTACTCTGTAACCCACACAAAGGATGTAAAACTCTTTGCAGCCAAGTCATGCCAGCTGGGAAGTTATGAAGGATGATCTGATAACACCAATGGATCATCCCAAGAGATCTCTCCAGATGGAGCTTCTATCACAGACAATCCACACAATTCAGCAAGGCTGGCAAAGGTTTCCAGCCTGCAGCATAAATGTACATTTTTAAGGGCATTTGGTCCTCCAGCATTAACAGGTCAGGACTTCTGCTCTCCTGGTGTTTTCCTTCCATTCCTAGAATTTAACCTGGCATTGTCTTTGGGAAAATTGGTGGGATGGGTAGGAAAACACAGCAGGAGAATTTGCATTCCTGCAGTGGGAATTTTTTGCCCATCCCATCCCAGCCCCTTCTGTGCCTGGAGCCTTCAGGGGGGGTTGGAGTGGAAGGAAAGGGGTGGGATGTGGGAGCACTCACTGAGAGCTCAGCTTTTAATCCCAGGCCCTTCCTGAAATGAGGGGAACACGGGGAATTTGTATGGATGGAGCTCCTTCCCTGTCATGGAGGAGAATCGTTCTTGATTGATGGGCACTTTTATCTGTCTGCCCAAATATTTCACAGCCCCTTTTTTACGAGGCAGAAAGGGCTGAGGAATTCAAATGAAATGTTACAGGGTGAAACAGGGACATGAACAAAGTGTCTCATCTTGGAGGTCGTGGGGATTTTGATGCTGCAAAAAAATTTGCACTTTCCAGCAAAAACTGGATGAATCCAAAGGTCTGTCCCAGCCACCAGAGACCTCCTGGGATAAAGCCTGGGATATCCCAGAGCAGAAACTCCACTGGTGAGGGCAGCTGGAAGGAAAAGGGAGCAGGGTGGAGGGAAACCCGTTCTGCAGCGTCACCACTGGTTTCAGCCACATTTGGAGTGACCCTTTTGTGGCTGAGGGCAGAGAAGACAAGCCCCCAGCTTTAGGGTGTGTATATTCCTAGCAAAATTCCCTGTAATGCAGCTGAATCCTTTATCCTGGCCTTCCCAGAGATTTGTACTGGTGCTGCTGAAATAAAAATCCACTTCCCTGGGTGTGTTATCCTCGTTTGAGCTCCTCTTTTGTTGCCCTGTTACCTGAGCACATAAATGCTTTTAGGAAGTTAATAAGCCGTAAGTTATTGCTTGGACATGTGCTAAGGAGATAGCTGAGTTGATTAATCTTTCCCAGAAGTTAATCAGACATCTTGTCTATAATTTAGTTCCAGTGAGTCTGTAAATGCCAACCCTTCCCTGTCTCCCATGAACTGTGTCCAACAATTCCCATCAATTACTCTCGGGCCACCAAGCTGGACCTTAGCACAACCAAATCAGACATTTTGAAAGGAAATGATAGATAATGTTCTTTTCATAACAAAGGAAATGCATTTGGGATGAAATCAGCAGCCAGCAACTGCACCACACACACAAATCCACAGCCAGCCACAAGCAGAGTTTGCCAATACATGAGAAATACTCAGTATTGGGGGGGAAAAATTCTTCTTCAGAGTATTTAAATGACAACCCAACTATTTGTTTGGGGTTTTGTTTTTTCAGTGGGATTCTCCTTGAAAGCATTTCTTTGGGTTGGTCCAAAGAATTTGTCCAGCACTCCTAAGATCTTCTCCATCCTTACTGACAGCAGGAATTCCCAGCTCCTGCTGCAGCTGCTCTGCAGCACGTGGGGTCCCAACACTGACAAAGTGCAGATTTAGGAAGTTTTGTGCACTGGGAGCAGAATATTGACCCCACTGAGGTCAGATAAAAGTTTCCTTGAGTTCAATGCTGCCAGGATTTCATCCTGAGGTTTAAAAGGAGTCACACTGCCCAGGACAGTGTGTGGGAGCTGTGTGGTGAAGCTGCCACTGCCCTGAGATAAATCCCCTTTCTCACTGGAATTTGCTATGAACACTCAAAAAACCTGCATTTTCTATCCATTTACCACACCTAATTTCTACCCAGCCTGATTACCTCAATCCCAAACCAGGGAGAGGGATACAGGCAGGGAAAGCATGAGGTCAATCTAAGCTAAGCTTTACATTTACAGTTAAGATTTTTCTGAGTAAACAATCAATCAGAATTTTTTTTCATTAAAAATCCCCCAAACCCACAAAAAAAACAATCAAAGAAATGAAAACACCCCCCCCTCACATTTGTGGGAGGTGTCTTAGAGAAAATAAGCAAAGCAGAGTTGTTACAGCACTGATACTCAAATTGTTCATGCAGAGCTGCAGGATGAGTTCAGTCCCTGCATGATCTCAGGGAAAGCTGCCCCATGGGACCCTAAAAACACCTTTTCCATACCAAACCCATGCCCCAGAGGAGAAGCCAAAGGAAAGGGATACTCACAGGTTCTCCAGGGAGACCTCTGGGTCCAACTTCTCCATCATCTCCCTGGGCAGCAACAGAGGCACGGGGAAAAGCAGCAAGAGACAGAAAAAACCAGTTTTAATTCAGTCACCTCACAGGGGTTTTGTCCTATTTAATAATATTCTCATAGAAAAGCAGCTTCCCTGGAGGACTGACAGGGTTTCCATGCCTGAGGAACACCTTGGAAGCCTGTGGACTAAAACTGAGTTTACCAGGGATTAGAAAGGCCCTAAAAATACTCCAGAATTCCTGCTGATGTTTAGAAAGATGGATTTTGCCACCAGAGAGGGGGTTGTAGACACAACTCAGGGCAGGTGAGACAACAACCAGAAGATTTACTACCAAGCTGAACATCAAGGCAAGATGGGAACAGGGTTTAGCCAAATTAGAGCTCCTCAGATAAACCAGAGGCAGCAAATGGATAACTCTTCCTCCCTCCTCTCCCATATCCTGCTGGATACCCCCAAAACCATCAACTGGTGCTGCCCCTGAGTTGCTCCTTCTTAGGAAATCAATCCCAGCCCTTGTAAACCTTCCTCCCCTGTTGGTAAATCCCTGCTCTTCTCCCCTCCCTGCACACCTGGAGCTGTTTCTTTTTCCCTTCGGGATTCAAGTTCTGACTCTCCTCCCTCCCCCTCCAGCCACAGCTTTGCTCTGCTCTACCTCAAAGCACTTTACAGCCTCAACTAATTAAACTAATTAATGCTGCCCAGCCTGTGGGGAGGAAAGTGTGATTATCTGAGCCTGACAGGGGAAACAAACAGCCCAAGGTGGGAAGAAAACATCGTGGAAGGGGATCAGAGCCTGGGAGATCCACGCTGGCTCCTCAGGTTGGAGCACACGCCCGTGGGTTCAGCATTTCCAACCTCTCCCCTTAAACCAGAGCTGCAATCACTTAGTCTGGGCTTTGCTAAACGCCTTCCATTACTGACTGCAGGAGAAATGAACGATTTAATCTTTGATTCCCACCTCTGGAATTTCTGCTCCTCAAATCTCGCTGGATTTCAGAACATCAGAAGTGAGAATTCGCTCAACAAAAGGAAGAACATTTTTCTTGTGCTATTTTTTTTTCTTTTACCACAACCTGAGTTTCCTGACCAGATCTTTAAAGCCAAATTCTTCTTTCCACTTCAACCCCCACCTCCTTGCTCCCCTGCTTCCCTCCCAGGGAAGGCACAAGGACTGGGAGCAGTGAGCTGGCAGCTCTTGCCACTGCATCTGCTTCTTGTTTCCAGGGGTTCCTGAGGAATCCCAAGGGCTGCTGAATCCACAGGCAGACTTACCCTCTCCCCATCCTCTCCTGGAGCCCCCGGGGGGCCGTGGGGGCCTGGCTCACCCTGTAAAAAGGACAGAAAACGCTTCAGAGAAGGTGCAAACGCTCTGGCAATGGAAACCATCAGGGAATGCTGATGAACCGAGGCATGGATTTGATTTTTCTGTCTGTGCCCTCACAGCTGGCTGTCTCTGCTCCAGGGAGGGGAGGGACACCCAGCCTGCCAAAATAACCACCTTCTCCCATTTTTTCCCCCCCTACTGTTTAATTATAAAGTAAAGAGATTGAACCCACTGTAATTTCAGGCAATTTCCACCCTCAACTGCACTAACTGCAGGTTTTGCCACTTGCTTTGTTTTTTTAGGCTGCCTTGTATTAAGGTGACTTTTTTTCCTCCCCATTCCCATTTGGAGCAGTCCCAGAAGGGTCTTGCAGAGGGATCTTGCAGCTCCCTGGGATGTGGATGCTGGGAGGGTGCTGTGACACCCCACAGGCTCTTAGGGACATTCATCCCCTCCTCATGGCACCGCTGTGCCCACCCCAGTCCCTCCCAGCCACCTCCTCCTTCCAAAAAAGTGGGAGAAAACTCACCCTGTTTCCCTTCTCACCAGGCAAACCAGCCAAGCCATCAAACCCTCGGTCACCCTGGAAGAAAAACCAGTTTAGAACACATTTCTACCCATATTTGAATCTTCTTCCCATTTGTTTCCTTTCTGTGTCAAGGAGGAATCGATTTTTCTCCCTCAGACATTCAGCCCTCACCTTCCATCAGACCAGGGATGATCTCAAAGTTATAGATTAAAACAAGGCAAAGAAACCCAAAACCACCTGAAAGTCATTTGGAGTTAAACTCATCCCTTTATCCCCAGTTTTCAATGCTTTTCCATGTGGATTTCAGAGCTTCTCTGGGTGATTTTTTCATCTCCCTTGTAGGCAGGTTCTCCTAATCCAATTATTTATTTCGTTGCAATTCCATGGAGTAACAGACTGCAACGAGCAACTGTGGTAACCCCACACCTGCCAACAGATCCCCTGAGCCTTCCCACCATCCCATCCATCCTTTTTAACCCTCAGAGGAAAGAAACAGAGATAAATAAATTCTGGACAGTATCTTAATGAAACTAGGACAGGAAGGAGCTGCTTCCTAAATTCCTCAGCTCCTTGGAGAAGAGATAAGACACAGAGGGGTTTGCAAACCTGGGTGACTCCCAGTGCCCAGGGAGGGGCAGGGAGCCAAACCCAGGAGCCAGAACAGCCCCTTTTCCCTGTAAAGGAGTGAACCACGTGTGTTTTGAATCACTAAAACAGTACCAGCTCCTCCCTTTCACAGCTCCTTTATCTCTCAGTGATTCCAGCACCGGGGTCACCTCCAGCCCTCTCCTTCTGGCAGGTCCTAGAGCATCTCCGTGCCTGAGCTCACAGCAAATTCCCTCCTCCTTCCCATCACTGCTGGCTTTGCCATCTCCTCCTTCCCCAGCAGCCCCTCCTCGGAGGGCACAGGCTCATCAGAGCACTTTGCTGGATAAATGATTTGTGGTCTCCTGTCTCTGCATCAACCCCCCACACCCACTGCAGCCTTAAGCAGCTACATAATAAAGTGCTTAAACCTTCTAAGGCACCATTCCCTGGGCAAACTTTCCCTGCATTCCATTTCCAGTGGAGCAGCTTCCTTGCTGCTTGATAATTCCAACAGATAGCGGCAGAATGAAGGGATTTTGTCTCCAATAAAAAAAAAATACAGAGGGATTAAAATTCCTCACCACTCCTCCTCCATTTCCTCACCCTGTCAATAGTTGGGGTTTTTTGGTGGTTCTGTTCTAGAGTCTTTCCAGCCACTTGTTCCTGTTTGTTTCTGGTAATTGGGATTCTGAAGTATTTGTTCTACAACTGCAGCATTTTTCATCCAGCAATTAAAAAAAAAGTGGCATTAAAAAGGAAAGGAAAGGAAAGGAAAGGAAAGGAAAGGAAAGGAAAGGAAAGGAAAGGAAAGGAAAGGAAAGGAAAGGAAAGGAAAGCTATTCTGCCTTCCAAGAATGTGTTTAACTTCCTTCTTTTAACTTCCATGACTTCACAGGAGCCTCTGGACCACCTCACAACCTCCTCCAAGCAAGGCGGGCTCCTTCCCCATGGATCCCTCAGCTCATTCCTGCTAAAAAGCAGAGGCAGATTCCCAAAATCCATAAAAATGTGTCACTACCTTTGGTCCTGTCTGGCCTGGCATTCCCCGGGCACCGTCACTGCCAGCTCGTCCCTGCAACAGAGAGCAGCAAAGTCAAATCTGAAGGGTAAGGCAGGGCCAGCTGGGGCTGACACAGGGTTTAGTTAAGTCAGAGTAAGGGTTTAGTTAAGCCAGAGCTCACAGGCAGCTTCCACTGGCGAGGGAAAAATCCCTGCTCTGAGTTTGAAGCAATGTCCTGGAGCTAATGAAAGGTGGGAGATAAATGGCAGCAAAGCCACTTCACTCCATGAGGTGCTGGGCCATGGTCAGTGGCTTTTATGGGAAAAAAATGATCTCCCAGCACATTTTAAGAGATGCTAATGGTGATGGGTGTAAATTAAAATGAGAGTTTCTGCTTCAAGGATGTCAGAAGTGGGTCACACACAAGATCTGCTCCTTTCTTCCTGTGGCAAGTTGAATCATGGTGAGCCAGAGGGCAGTGTGAAATAAAAATCAAAATTAGGGATAAAAACGAAACAAGATTTACACCAGATCCACTCTGGGGACTGGATCCTCCTCACACACTGCCAGGAGTGAGGACTCCAAGCCAGTTCAAGGCATTTGTGCAGCTACAACCTCAACACCACAGAGCCAAAAAACCCCGGGACAAAAGAGTGGGATGTGCAGCCTTGAATTCCCCCCACACTTTCAGATTTTAACTGCCATGCTCATTTCTGTCCTCCCAAATTTTAACTCCCATCCTCATTTCTGTCCTCCCA
>VYXG01008676.1:0-15086 GCA_013397235.1 Lanius ludovicianus
CCATTATCAGTCTTTATTTCTCCCGGTACATCGAGCACAGCGAAAGCTTCGATTAGATGTTTTTCTACATCCTTAGCACTTTCACCAGCATGTGCTGAGGCATACATGGCACCAGAGAAGGTATCAATGCAGACATGAATATATTTTAATCTCCCAAATTCGGGGAAATGTGTAACATCCATCTGCCACACCTCACCACTATTAATACCTCTGGGGTTTATTCCCATGCCTAGAGATGGAAGCTGTAGCTTCTGGCACTTGGGACATGTAGCCACAATAGCTTTCACTTGTGTTCGTGTTAGATGGAACATGCGAATGAGGGCAGGAATATTTTGAGGGTACATGGCTTGGCTTAACTTTGCCTGTTCAAAAACCTGGGGAAGCTGGGGCAGGTCTGCTGATAACACTAAGTTTTTTGGCATAGCCAAGGAGTCTGCTCGGCAGTTGCCTTCAGCTAAGAATCCTGGCAGGTTGGTATGTGACCTTATATGCATGACAAAATAAGGATGCTCTCGGTGAGAGACTAGACAAATTAGCTTTGAGAGCAAACTGTGGATTTTCTTATTTGAAACTTGTTTTAGGAGAGCGTGTTCAGCTCTCACAGTTACTCCTGCTACATAGGCCGAATCGGTGACAATGTTAAGGGGTTCTTTGAACCTCTCAAATGCTCTGACCACAGCAGCTAACTCAGCTACTTGTGGTGACCCCTGAACTATTTCAATGTCCTCTTCCCATTTCTGTGCCTTGGGGTTAATCCATGTGACTACAGATGTCATTCATTTTCCATATCCATCTGTGAAAACAGTCAGGGCATCGAGGGGTTTTTTGCTTTGAATTTCTCTAGGAATGAAAGAGACTCCTGAATTAAACAAATCACATTTTGGATAACGATTTGATATTTGGCCCGAGTAACTGTCTAGTGCAAATTGTAAATTTATATTATTTTGAAGCAGATGTTCTAATGCTTCTGATGTTACAGGTAGGAAGATGCATGTAAAGTCACATCTTGCCAGGGTGCAGAGCCTTGCTCTACCCTTCATGATAATTTTGGCCATCAGTTCTTGGGGTTTTGTGATGCTTTTGGATGGTTGGAGTGGGAGGAACACCCATTCAATTATTATGAGGGGTTCCTTCAGCTCTTTGTCCCACTGAAAAATGAGGACATGGAAGCGAGGTACTTTCCCTAGAATGGCAAGATGAAAAGGCAGGGAGGGCTCATATCTGTGTGCTTGCCTGGTGGAAATTGCCTCTTGCAGCCCTTTGAGGGACTGCTTTGCCTCATCTGGGAGAAGCTGGACTGCTTTCTCCTGCTAACAGGTTGGTGATAGGGGCTACATCCTCTGAGGTGAACCCTAAACAAGATTTTAGATATTTTGTTGACCCACAGAGTTGCTGCACTTCCACTAATGTTTTTGGGTTACTGTTAATGGTGATGTGTGTGGGTGTGATGGAGGTTTCTGTGTTTCAGGGACCCAGCTGGGGAGGCCCAGGTGGGTCCACCACAACAGTTACGTGCCTCCTTCCCTCCTGTGGGGCTTCTCCCTGGCTCTCTCTGTTACTGGACTGAGTGTTCCATTTGTCATTTCATGCAATTTTCATGGTACAATGCTGAGTTCTTTAAGGATGAATATCTTCTGTGTGTTGACTAGCAGTTCCTGTTGTGCAGCATGAACAGCCCACCTTCAAATTGTTTCTGGGGAGCAAAATCAGATACTTTGTGATCGGCGCACAAAATTCCTGTCATTTAAGATAAAAATATATGCCTGTTATCTGCAATGAATTTATGCAGGCTCAAAATGATCCAGTTGCACTCATTGTATTTGATACTGGTCAAAGAAGTGACATGAATGCCTGGAAAATACAAATTTTTATATCAGCTGTACTTCTAGAATATTAGGGAGCTGCAGAAAGACACTTGTAAGATGCTAATTATTAAACTAATGAGCTAGATGGTCTCATCCTTTTGAAATGCTCATGGGACACCCACTTGTGAAGGGATTTACCGACTGGGAGATGTCCAACTGTTCTACTTAAATATCTGTTCCATGAACTGACCACATTTGTTGGTAATGGCTGGAACTGAGCGTGCTGATGAAATAATGAATCAGTTAAGTACTTAAGGCAGACATGATGTAAGATAATAACCCAAGGAAGAGCAAATGATGAACAAATGATCAATTTTTCTCAGATTTAAGCTGCCATTAATTAAAACCCATTAATTTGGATCTCAAATTGCTCCATTCAGGCATCTCTGCACAGTGGTACTACTCTAATCTACTAAACTGCCTTGAAAGAATTTTCTGACTGATAAATCTGGCATTCAATCAAGCCACTCAAGTGGTTGAAGGAGTTCTCTCTTGGGGAAAGATCTGGAATAACTGTAATACAAAATATGTATTCCAAGGATTTTAAAAATACTCCATAAAAAAGCAGTTGATATGAGGTCCATCATGGACCAGGTCCATCCAGTGCACCAGTAGTGGGCTGAGGTTCTCCTAGTGCTGAGATTTCTTATGGTGATCACTGAAAGAATGTGAAGGGAAGAGCAAATTTTTGGACAATTATTTATTTTTTTCGTTATGCGCAATAAATAAATGTTCATGATCATCCGAAATGTTGTTACCGTGATCATGGTTGTTACCATGTTTTTTGTTCTTACCCTGTCTAATGATGTCTTAAGTCCTGGGAAAGTTGATCAAGTTGTGTTTCCAGACAAAAACTGAAATGTTTCATTTTTTGTAATTTTCCATTTATTGCCACTTCTGTAAATTACCTTACTGCTAAACTTATCCTTTTGGGCCATCCTAAAAGTGCATTTATTGGCAGATAATATTTTCAACCAGAAGCATTCCCTCATTCTGATTACAGCATTAGAACTCAAGGAGAAGAGTAATCTCACAAATGGACATTAAATAGTGGTATCAATCACTACAGAAATCAAACTTTGTGTTTTATGAAATACAGACCTATTACAGTGATGCAGGAGATAACCTGAGATATAATAATGTGAGTGATATCAGGACTAGAATAGGCTGAAAGACTGTCTAAAAACATAAACTTTCAGGAGCTATGTTTTTCCCAAATCATGTCCTGAAGGAGACATGGGATTTTATGTCTCAGAATATGTTCAAACTGAACAATTCTGTGCAGGAGAGATAAAAACATAGTTTCTCAATACAGGAAACTTATCCCTGAGGAGTTCAAAACTAACACAAGTGTTGGTAACTGGTTGTTTCTATGCTGCACCTTATTGTGGAGGATGCAAATAAATATTTGTGGTGGCACTTTTATTTGGAAGAGGTGATAAAATTTACTATTTACTGCAGTTGAAAATTGTGTTAACCAGCAGCCTGAGACTGAAAAAAAACGAACTTCAGTTATGGGTTTAGATTTCAAATGGTCAGCAGATATTGGAATGGTGCTGCACAAGAAGTCAGTGGCCAAATATTACGTTTCTGTTTGTAAGAAAGAGATAAATCAAACTAGTGAGCTTGGTATGTCAAAATTGAAACTCAGTAGTAGATTACTACATTCAATAGTGAAAGATTGTGTTGACCTTAAAGAGTGAAAGATTGTGTTGACCTTAAAATTAGTAATTTCTTTTTGTTAACCCAACATCAGTTCCAAGACAAACATTTTTAGTCACAAATATTCATCCCACATAACCATAACTTGAACTAAATGTAATTCGTTCTGGGGTCAGGGGATCCAGTTGGTTTACAGGCAGCCAGGTTCTGTTCCTGGAAAATTGTATTTAGAAAAAAAAAGAAAATAAGTTAGAGCTTCAATTCACCTTTTTATTCTGTTTTCTACACTTGTCATTTCTGCTGCACCGACTGTTTAAAGCATAAGCTGAGTAAAACCCACAACTTATTTCAAGCAGCAAAGCACCAACATTTTGTTTCATAATGTTTATGTTCTGATTTATGCTGGTGCCATAAAGTTACACTCAGTTGCATATCCAATTCCACTCTTTATATTGCTTCTATGATTTACAATGTTGGCAACTGAAGATGTAAATATTGGACTCCTGCTCATCTATCCTGTGGTAGATTCTGCTCATGATGAATCTTCTGCCTCTATATGGAAAAATATTTGGAGATTTTCATCAAAGCCATGAATGAAATGATATGAGATTACCAGCTGGAAGTTGTTGATGGACAACTAAACAGCTATAAGGAAGAAAATATTGCTTTTGGAACAGCAGAATCATTTATTAGATCAGTGTCCTCATTAGTATTTTGTCCTCTTATTTGAAGAAGCCAAAATCAGAGAATCACAGAAGAATTTGGGTTGGAAGGGACATTAAAGATCCTCTACTTCCAAATATCAACATCAAAACCATGAACACCTATATTCAGATTTATACCTGCTATAATTTAGCTCTGAAGAAACTGGGAGTTTCTAAATCTAAGTTCTTTGTCTGTGATCTCATTTTGGTCAACAAAATGAGACAAAAATGAAATGTGCTTCCACAGCCAGACCCATCCATGTGCATTAGGCATATGAGGGAAGGATTCTTTCCCCAGATTAAATAACTGCAGTTTAGGTTTCCAAGTGTAAGTGGTAACAAAGTGTCTGAATTCTCAGTATAAACAATGGGCATAGTGTTAATGCAGTTAATGAAATAGGAAAAGCTGTTCTCCTGACCAGGAAATTGGTGAATTATTCAGTTCCCTAAACATGGACATGTGGTGCCATTCAGGTGACCTGTGGTGACACATGGGCTGGCAAACACGACACCATCAGAGGAGATCACACCCTTCTAAAGGCTGTATGAGACATCCTGCGTTGCCTAGAATGCTAGTAAGTTCCCATGGTTGGGGAAATAAATGTGTCACAGATCTCTCTAGTGAGAAATCAGAGGTTTGTAACCAATGCACATGAAAATGTCTCAATTTAGGCCTTTTCCCCCAGAGTGGATTCTCATCCTTGTTTACCATTGCCTGAATTGTGCTCTGAAGATGCTCCATTCCTTGCATCAGCAAAGACATAGACAACTATCTTAGATTACATGCCAAATTTTTAGATAGCTGAAATTAGGTGACATAAATTTTTCCTTCCCTTTAGGGCTTAAGGGAAAAACTTTACTTTCAGTGTAGGAAAGACTGTGGAACTATTACATTTTATGAGCCAGGTACTAAGAAAGGAAATGTGATGTACCCTTAATAGCAGTTTATATTTGTGTCTTTAAAAGCCTGAAAAGCCTGGTTGTAGTTTCACAACTTTTTGTGTGACCAGTGCACAAACAGGTAGAGGAATGAAATAATATTATGTGATTTTCATGCTCAGGGAAGGAGACAGCAGTTCAGTATGTCTTGAAATAAAGTGGTTTTGTGAAACGTGACTTGGGTAGCAATTGTGACATTCATAATACACAGAGTGATAGAAAGGTTAGAGCTGATCCTGCTGAAATTTCAACTCCAGCTTCATCCCTGTGCTGAAGACCTTCTCTGTATTCATAGAATCACAGAATAATTTGGGTTGGATGGGATCTTAAAGATCCTCCAGTTCCAACCTCCTGCCATGGGCAGGGACACCTTCCACTAGACCAGGTGGCTTCAAGCTCCATCCAGCTTAGTCTTGAACACTTCCAGGGATGGGGAGTCCACAACCTCTCTGGGCAACCTGTGCCAGCACCTCACCATCCTCTCAGTAAAGATATTTTTCATGATATCTGATCTTATGGTAGAAAATAAAAAGGCACTGGGGACAAGGCAGTTTGGGTGATTTCTACAGTTCGAGGCAGCTCCTGAAATGTGCAGTTTGTTTGCAAGGGTCGTGGGTGCAGGAGCTCTGCTTCAGCTGCCACAGCTTAGAGCATCCCCAGAGAGAGCGAGAGAGAGAGCAGGAGATAGAGGGGTATAGAGAGAGATCGAGAGAGCTAAAGTCAAGAGAGTGAGAGAGAGCAGAGAGAGCTAAAGTCTGGTTCCATGATATTCTATCTCTTCTTATACTGAATATGGTAATAGTACAACATCCAATCAATAGAAGACAGAAATCCTTATAGAATTTACATACAACCTATCAAAGCTACTACATTACCAAACTGTGTTACATTTTAACTCCTAAAAACTACTTTCTAAAACTACCTTTGTCTTCCCTGCTACACTGGCAGGGTTTCTCTGACCCTTGGACTTTTCTGTTTGCTGAAGCATCCTCTTCTTTGCTAAAGACATTGTTCAATGCAGAGGGATTCTCCTTCAGCTGGCCAGCCCATTGTTTTTTGGTTGTACAGTAACTAACAGCTTGGTATCCTATATCTCAAAGCCAGCTTTCATTTCTATTTCACTTACAGGTTTCATATTTTCAGAATCTTTTGCCAAGCAGTCATATTTATAAAGTTTCCCTATTTCATCCTCCCCAACACTTATCATGCTGAAGGCTCAGATCCTTTCTAGATCTGCTGGTTACTTCAACCCATCTATGCCCTGCAATAGCTTTATTTTGCCTTGGTGATTATATCTTTAATTCAAAATTCACTTGAGTCTTTCCATCAAACACACAGGACCATGGAGTAAGTGCAGAGTGCTCAGCCTCATCATGCATGCTACTTTGGTGCTCTTTTCATGGCTTCTGGTATTTTTTTCCAAGTTAAAAGTCTTCCAAGAATTACCTTAGTAAGTGAAAATGATGGTACCAGAGACCCTCAAGGTCCTTCAGGCATTTTCATTAAGGGTGTGAACATCCATTTGCATAACTGAAGGCATCAAGCTCCATCTGACTTTGGGAGCAATGGAGCTGTCTGTGATTGGGCCGCAGAGATTTACATTAAATTTCTTATGGTTCCTCATCTGGCTCAGTATCCAACTGCAGCCCCCTGTAAATGTGCTTGTTTGTTCTTTTTATTGCAGTCATCTCCTGCAGACATGAAAATGGCTGTTATCAAACGCCCCATTGTATTCTTGCTGGCCAGATGGCTAAGGGGGCATTACTGCTCTCTCCCCATAAACTGTATGCTTTGCTGCAGGCATTAAAAAGGCAATATATTTTTTAGGAACCATTAAATACTTGAGATTTAGGTAGTAGCAGGTATTGCAGTTGTGGGCTTAAAGACGCTTTTAAAGTCCTCCGCTTTGTCCTTAAAACCCAGCCCAAATGAGGCTAGAATTTGTCCCAGGAGACAAATTAAAATAAAAATAACCCTCCAAACACAAAGTTTGGTGGTGCTCCTGAGATTAGCTCCTGTTAGGCATGGAATCGTGGAAGCTGTGAAATGCCTTTGAGCTTTCCTTGTGAGATGCAGAACCAGATTTCCACGGGCACAGTAATGATGGCTCCTTTGAAATTGTTATCCCACTTCCTCTACCCCTGTGTCTGTTCCTGACGCCTCAGAAAGGAACACTCCGAGCCCAGAAAATCCAATTATTGAATCAAAGCAAACATGACCCTGTCATATTTCTTGTGAGAGAGGCCAGGCTGCCAAATCTTAAGTGAACGTTTACTCCATCACATACTCAGTGCTGGGTAATAACAGAAGAGGACTCTGTGCTTGTAAAACTAAACTGTTCTGTAGTTAGAAAACCATTTATAGTTGTACCTTCCAGCCCTTTTCACTTGTAATATCAGCTCCAAAATCTTTTCCCCTTTCCCTCCTCCACTATTTGCATTTGTCCTTCCAAGGGGTGCTGTGTTTCTCCAGAAGTTTTTCTGTTAATTTTTAAGGTCACCACCTTCCAGTGTCTTCCCACAGAAAGACTACCTGATTTCATATGTGTAGGAGACTAGATTTCCAAGCAAAATCCTGCAAAATATGAAGACTTCATAGAATAATGAAATCATTAATTTTGGAAAGGCCTCCAAGATCATTGAGACCAACCTTCCACTGAACACCACCATGCCCACTAGTCCATGTCACAAAGTCCCATGTCTCCTTGTATTTTGAACACTTCCAGGAATGGTGACTCCACCACTTCCCTGAGGAGCCTGTTCCAATGCTTAACCACTCTTTAGGAGAAGGATTTTTTTCCTAATAGCCATCTTCTGATTGGTAAAGTCTCTTTCCCACTCATGGCATCTCTCTGAGGAAAATAACATTATCCCCATAGGATCAGCGAGACACTGGAGCAATTAAATAATTACCTCTATGATATCTAGTGCTTTCTAGTGCCTGTGAATGAGCCTTGGGTTTATTTCCAAAACCTGTAAGGACTTTTCCAAACCCATCACGTCTCAGTGCTATTGGGAAACTTCTTTCCTTCCATCCATGTGGTCAGTGCTAATTGTACTGACTTGTTTTTAGGTTCCTTGAAGGCAGCTTTATATCTTTTCCCAAATGTCTCACCCTTGGAAAGAGCTACTTTGCTCTTCATTTCTAATCCCTTTTGATTCCCAATTGGATGACTGCAGTTAGGCTACTGAGGAATAAATTTGGACAAGTCAGGAATGCTCCCTCCTCACCTCCATGGATATTAGGAAAAAATTCTTCCCTATGAGGGTGGGGAGACACTGGAAGAGATTGCCAGAGAAGCCCCATCCCTGGAAGTGTTCAAGGCCAGGTTGGATGGGGCTTTGAGCAGCCTGGTTTAGTGGGAGGTGTCCCTGGCCATGGCAGGAGGTTGGAATGAGGTTATGTTGGAGGCCTTTCCAACCCAAACCACTGTATGATTCTATGGTCCTGCTGCACCCACCTTCTTGTGGCTTGGGGAAGGGCTTGCACATTTCCTTGGTCTGGGTTTCCACAGCTGGCGAGTCTGCAGGAATAGGGACCATGACTAGTGATGAGGTTCTGACAAGGGAAAGTAATAAAAATATCAGTCACAATGAATTTCCAATGCTGTGACTACATCATATCCCCCCTGCTCAGCTACCCTTTGCAGACCATTGGTCACTCAGGCCTGAGTGGAGATGACATCTGATATTTTCCAACAGGAGAAGAATGAAGTGAGTCCAGGTCTCAGTTCACTAAAAGACTTCTTGAGCACTCCTTGCACACCTCACCTCCTGCAGGCTCTGTTGGGATGTTTGCACTGCCTTGCATCAGAGTAATGAGGGGAAGGAGTAAAGATTTCAGAGAACATTAATCAGAAAGGCAGAAACTGCTTTTACCCTCTTTCAGTGCCTGTTGCCTCCTTTGTGCTACTGACATGCCCAGTCCCTAATCTGCTGTCCCCTGATTATGGTTTTCCTACATTACTTTCCTAATTTTCAAGTTTCTGTGCTGTTTCTTTGCTCATATGAAGGAACTATCAGCAAGCAACTAAAAAACTCCTGAACTGTTCTTCACATCCTCCTTAAGATATTCTTTTTCCCCCAGACGTACAGAAAATGTCCAGCAGTCAGATAGCTTATTGGGGTCCTTCTTATTATGTTTGTGACTTCATTTTCACTCTTCTTGTATTTGGAGTAGGCACTAAGGCAGATTTTTGTTCTTCTGCAGCCTGGACAGCACACCAAGCAAAGAGAAGTCTCCATATTTACTTTTTGATATAATGAATCAATCGCAGGAATTATATTACATAAAGGCATCAATACCTGCTCTGCCTACCCTGGCCCATCTCACATTTTGTGACTTGTCCATATAGACAGGAAATATTTGCAAAGCAAACTTGAAAGCTTCATGGTCATCATAAGTACAACCACAGAATGTGTCTTGACCAAATGCACAATGAAATCAGTAAATTTACAAACTTCAAAGCCATTTCTGGTTTCTGAGAAGTCTGCCAGAAACTATGAGTCCATGTTTGGATCACATCATTTTGAGTCACAAAGAAATTTGAAAAAATCAAAAGCTGTTAAATGCAGTTGGCACATATGAAGACATTAAATCCTTTTAATAAATTACCCAAGAAATAGTTTGCTTGGCCTTTTTCCACAATTGTGACAATACGAACAGGAAAATTTGCATGCAAATTTAATCAATTTCTCTAAGCAATACTCATTCTACTTCAAGATTATGCAAATTCAAAATTATTTTTCTTTTCTAAACCAAATTAGTTTCTTGAATTTTGATAGTTTCTATAGTCTTTGCTTCTCAGCATGCCATTGATTTCACCTTATTTCATTGATATGAATATTTTCTGTTCACTCAGGAAACTCAATCTAAATTTGGATTTTGGTCTTGGACCTCCTTTGAGCCTGACAACAGCAAGAAGGCCAAGTCAGGGCATCAGGGCATTAGAGAAAAGTGATAATAATTGTCTGTAATGTTAAGAGTTCATTTTTATCCAGAGGATTTGTTTTCACACTGCTTAATGATTCCTCAATTCCATTATCTATTTCATCTACTGTTTGTTGTTATAGTGCTGATATTGCTTTTGGCTGATGATGATGATGTTTTAATATCATTTTTTCTTTCAAACTGTTGCTAATTTCCAGACTTATGCATCTCTTTAGTCCAAACCTTTATGAGTCAATATATTCATACTCCTATAAATTTGTCTGTCTGCTCTCAGAAATGTTTTAGTCTGAAAAACTGACATTGACTGAGGGTTGCTTTGAGCCTCGTGCACAAGAAAACATTTTTGTGAATTTTGATGCCACGAGCCTTCATCCCTCATGGGAATACTTTGTTCATCCTCTTTCTTGGAGGCAGTTACTCTGAGTGGTTCAGCTTCACCCCTTGGTTTTTCCTGACCAACAGAAATGGTGACTCTGAGGCTTCGGGTGCACTGCTGATGTAATTCTGGGCTTTGTCTGTCCTAAATTATCTTTAGAGAAAAAGTAGCTTTCATAATGCAAAAAAACCCCCTTTGTTTTGTCATCTCACTCCATTGGAAGTTTTTCTAGGGGAGAATGGAAATGGAACAGAGAAAAAGAAGGCTTGGAGAAATGATTTAACTTGGCCATGGACCTGAGCATCCACCTCTAGACCTGATCTCCCTGAGCCAGCTCAGTCCCTGCTAACTGAGTGGAGCTTCACTGAATGAGAGAGATAAACCTTCTCTGATCTCCCTCACAGATGTACTTTAGTCCTTAAAACACTCACTTCAGCACTGTTGGCAATAGTGCAATTATATTTCAATCTGTGTCTTTCCCCTGAAGACCTTGTGCTTAGCCAGACTTCACTGTGAACATTGCAGCCAGATATCATTTTTTTATCAATCTGCATCCAGAAATTTGCATCAAAAGTAATTGTGATGTGAGAAGAAGAGAGTAATTTCAAGCGCGGCTGAAAAACTGATGTTTTCTGATTTTTTTTGTAGAATCAGTTTGTTTTTCAAAGGTGGCAGGTCTAGGAGGGTGTAATAAACTTTCAACACAGGAAAATGCTATGAACTCACAAAATACAGTTAATCTTTGAAAACAGGTATTCCCTATTAAAACAGAGGATTTTTTTCCAGCTAAATGAATTTGCCTTGCCTTCTTCTGTGCTATAGTGATGGCAGAGTTCAGACAGAGAGCAATACTAGAAAAGGTGTTCATAATTAATTTCAAATTTCGTCTCCATATTAAGAAACCTCGCTGGAATTGACACTTTCCTTAATTCTCAGATATTTTTGAAATAAATAAAGCCATTCTACATGGAAAATCACACAATTATAGAATGGCTTCTGTTGGAAGGGACCTTAAAGATCATCCAGTTCCACTCTGCTGCCATGGGCAAGGACAACTTCCACCAGAGTTAGGGTCAAAGACTTGCCTTGAACACCTTTGACTATGATGACCAGATCTCCTTGAGTTATAAAAGCACCACACAGAGGTCTCCTGAAATTTCCACACTGTGGACAGCACTGGATGCAACCAAAGTAAGCCTTGGTGTGGGGTTTGCAATTGGAACAACCCAACAGAGGACACTCCACATCCCTCTCTGTGATACTCCTCTCCTTGCCACAGCTGAATCAGTTTAAAATCAGCCTGACTGCCAGAGGTGTGAGATCCACATCCAAACTACACCTTGCAGGATGACTCTGTAGAAGAATAGGCCAATATTTTTCTCTCTGTTCCCAGAGAAATTTTTAAATGGCTGGTGGAGCAATTTCTGAAACCTAATATTCCATAAATACTTTTAGTGACAGGGACTCATGATTTACCATTCAGTTTAACAGGAGAAAGTTGCAAATAGGTTCAGGTCAAATCAAATAAGTTAGAAGTATTTTGTTTCAATGGAATGAATAAAAACCTGAGCAAAATGTTTATACCTGAGGGTGGAGATTTTTCTTATTAAAAAAAAAGAATAATCAAAAGAGAAATTATGAATTTCACTTTTTCATTATTTCAGTTTTCAAACAAATATTTCTTGTGTTCTAAGTCCCACACTGAGGCAGGAAAAACCATAAAAAATGTTCAGTACTGCAGAAATTTCTTTTTGTAAATCCCTTCTAGTTATAAATCTTACTATCCACAGATAGTTTCATAGTATATAAACATTTTTCTCACTCTTGGACTACTTGCCTGTCTTCAGTGCATTATTTACTTGCAGTCAAGTTGAGTAACTCTCAGTCAGTAAAAAAAAAAAAAGTTAGAAAATAATGGGTAAAACCTTAATTTTTTTTCCACGTGTGGTTGCCAACAGCTTTGTCAAAAGATAACATTTTTTGTTGTGAGGTGCCTGGAATGACGCATGAGGTGGCCATTAGAGGTAATTATAACCTGGCATCTGTTTAGTGAGCTGTTCTTTTTCTAATCTTCCACGGAAGCTCCTTCACTCAAGGTCAAATTCCTTCAGTGTTTTCATCTTCAAGGAGCATGGACAATGTGCCTCCTCTCCCCCCTGACAATTGATATTGTCACTTTTCTTGTGCAACCTCCTGCAATGCGTGCGTGAGGTGGAAGGAAACAACCACAAAGAAAAGAACTTTAACGTTCAGAGGAGAACAACATGTCAAAATTCCTTAAACCATGATAAATGTTCCAAAATCATCCAGGTCTTTCCAAAGAGTGGTGAGTGATGGTGATTTATGACTGTGGAGATTTTTCTTAAGCTGGTAGTTTTTGCAGAAGAAAGAAAGGTCACTGTGAGATAGGGTGTGCATAGTTTATCTTGTTCTCTGCAGTCTGCTGTTCCCTTTGAAGGAGGCTGTGCCAGATTAGAGTCCTGCTCTGGGGGAGCACCATTAATAATCTTCATTATTGTCCTAACCTAAAGAAAAGGGACACATACGCACGCACAAATCTTAACAAGCTCTGTGTTTGCAAACCTTTTGACACTACCACATAAATAATGCCAGTAATTCATGGATGAGGAAAGCAAATCCTAACAGGAGAAGGAATAGCTGATCGCTAAGTTGAGCAAGAAAAGAAACAAATCCAAGAAGCTGAATGGAAAAAAAATCAGGGATTTCCATTGTGTCAAAGAAACTGGGCAAATTTTTATGGGTAACAGCAGTGCAAACCACCCCCCAAAAAAAGAAAAAAAAAGATGATGGAAACTATTGCATGAGTAGGAAAACGGGAAAAATTGTTATCCAGCAATTACTGTCTCTTTGCTATAGGAAATAGCACAGCAAGCTTTGCTTTTCCACTGCTCACCTTAGAGAATTCTTATCTGCACCAAGCAGTGGGGAAAAACCTTGGGTAAGGTCTGTGACTGAGACTTTGTTCCACAAAGAACACCAGTAGAGCACACCACAGAAAGCCTTACCACCCTCAAATGGTGCAGAAATTAAATACAAAGACAAGCAAAGTACCATGGGTCTATCCAGCCCCCTGTTCTGCCTTTGATAGGTCAGTTACAGGAATAGTTAAATGACCAGAAAATTGGTTTTCCTGAGAAAGCTCACATTCCAGTAATTTCCAATTTCCTAAGCAAGAGGTAATCTCATATGGAGACTTCAATGAGAATTTAGTGCAATTTCCTTTGCTGCCATCCTACTGACAAATGGAAGGAGAGTCCTGGCTCAAAGAGAGGTAGAAGGAGAGCATGGCCAAGGAGAGATTTAACAGAAGCCTTTATGGAGGCTGGGAGGGGTGAGTAGTAGAGGTCTATAAACCTCTGGCTAAGACCTGAGTACATGAATCTTGTTAACTTTAAAGGTAAGTAAATGGCCAGAGCTTTGAGGTTGTTCAGAGAAAAAAATCCCTGTGTGAACTTGAAGTCATACAAACAAGCAAATAACTACCAAGAAATTATAAATACTTTCTAGATTCAGAATTAAATCAACTGAAAACACTTAGTACATTATCTGTTGGCCCAAGCTTTGTTACTGCCTTTTAGCTCACATACAAACTTAATTAAGATATTGCACAGAGTGAACCCAAAGCTTACTTAAGGATTTTGGGTATAAATTAAGTTTCTTTGCCTGAGGATGTGTGTCTTGTGGAAGATTGGCTTTGGCTTTAAGCAAGATTTAAACTATGACTGAAGATTTTCTTGTGCTTGGGGCACCTGTAAAAGGCTCTGTCCCATGTGGATTTTCCTGTGTATGCCAAGATTTATGCTTGTTTATCTTCCTGCAGTGGCACTGCCTGTAAGACCTGTCTTCTGCCTTCATGAAATGTAATTATCTATGAGGCTTCAGGCTTTTCTCTAATTTTGTTTAATGAGGTCAGAAGTTATTGGCAGTGTTCATACAGACACCCACGGGGGGAGTGAGACCACCTAGGCCTCATTTCTATGGGAAAACAGGGTAATAATAGAACAGTTAACCAGAAAACAGATAGAGGGATCCTCTACTCTGAGAAAAGCCAGCAGGTTCGTTTGAAGAGGTTGGTTTAAAAGGCTGTTTTCAAAGAGAGGAAGAGAGAAAGAGAGAACTGAAGGGCACTGTTCAAGGCAAAGTATCTCCTATTCTGCAGTCAGTGCAAAGCAGAGAATAATACACAAAATAAAGAGTGAAAATGGGAGTGATGGACAGGGTATGCAAAGCTTGTGGGGTCAGAGAAAGATCCATCGAGCATCCATCTGCTCCAGGAGACAAATCTGCTGTGGGGACACCTTTTCTGCAACATGATGTGTGTGAGATGAGCTGGGCTATCCCTGCATCCCAGCATGGGGGCTTTGGATCAGCAGGTGGATGAGCAGAGAGCACAGACAGGGACCCATCCCATTTTCCATCCTTAAGTAGCAGAACTGGATCATGTTTCCATATATTTCCCCATGGAAGTTGGTATGGCTAATGTTTGCTTTATTATTCTCTTTTCAAATCTGTGGAGACAAAAAGAAAGGGAAAGAAAGGGGAAGGAAGGAGGGAAGGGAGGAAGGAAGG